>KZ309034.1:74085-86846 GCA_000376725.2 Ladona fulva
ATTATAAATTAGTTAATTATAATAACGAGATAAGTTATTTACCACGTCTAATAAGCGGAAATAAGAGAATCATGAAATGACAGGTAAAATTCACACTCTTTACTGAACTAGAAAGCGATAGTAAGCCCACAGTACTACTCAAATAAAGAATCGCTTGCTCAAACAGCTCCGATCAAAGTAGTGCTAAAACATGTAAAACTTAAAGACCCAATAATAAAACAAAGGTTACTGTTAATTAACTTGAGATCTCAAATTTCATAAGTTACAGTACGATTAAATTTTCTCATTTCAGCAATAGCTTTCTTCACGGAATCTGTAACTGTGTTGATGTAATAGTCTCTTAGATAGATGTAACAGTATTTTGGATAATGAAAAATGCAAGGAAACAATAAGTTTGATATTACTTATCAATATTTGTGCTTCAAGCAAGTTAATTTCATCGACTTTTGGGCCGGTTGAGAGAGTAAAAGATTTTCAGGAATAAAAAAAACGAAGATCTTGTCTTCATGAAGAATAGTTCCCTTCAAGTAAATTGTTTTCTCTAAAAGTCAGAAAAAGGGACAGTTGTACTCAAAGTGACTGTTTATTATTCCATAAATAACAAGGAAAATTAAAAATTCGGAATTTTGCGCGTCAGATATTCATCTTCTTATAGGTTTTTGAACTTCGTTTGTTTTTCTTCCTCTTCCTTCTTTTCTTATTCTTCCTCTTGTTGATTACAGTTGGTCAACAGCCCAATTACTGCGGCACCAGTCACGTCTTCTCTTCTGTTAGGATAATCTCAAAACAGTGTCTGCTGCCAAATTTGTTTCTCCAAACTCTCATATTTCAGTCTCTCTCTCATTTCTTAAGCCTTTTGCATGATGAGTTCGTTACACTTCCATTGTGACAAACACCGAACCGCTTTCCTTGATTAAAAGCCAGCAGCAAAACTTTGCAAAACTCATTGATAACTGTGACAACGAGATATCATCTACATCTTCTTGCTCTTATTTGGAATGTTCTAAGAAAGTATTTGATTCCCTTTGATCTTGGGCACAACTTATTTATGTATCTTAATATAGAGGGTTAATTTATAAAAACCGTAGGCGAAGATGAACCGTGGGAAGTTAAAATTTTACGATTCGAACCACAACAAACATTTGATTGGGTTCTCTTATTAGCCAAAAGGAATTTTGTTGAATCCGTAATCTTGAACAACGAAATATAAAGTGCGTTATTTGAGAATTTTATCCATGGAGTATTCCTCAGTTCAAAGATGGCACGTAATAAGGAGGAATACCTCCAATAACCTGACTCTCTAATATGAAAGAATAATAAAAATTACAGAAATATTCCGAAAGCAGCTCTTTTACTTAAATTTATAATCTATCGAAGTAATGATGTATTATTACTATTATTATACCTCAATCAGAGTATGATTTCTACTGAAGAAGTCTGTGTATTTATGTGCTCATGAACTAAAAAACGTAGTGACTTTCATATTTTAATACAATACGAAATGTCTCATTTCACCTCTTTAAGGAACAAAAAATGAATAAAAAATAATCCCATTCTTTCTTATAATTCTTCGTGTTAATATTTTGAGATAAATTAACATTGCAAATATAACATTTTTTACCTCCATTGCCATCTGTTCATTTGGGAGCACTAATGTTAGATTCAGATCTCAGAAAATTCTCATTTTAAGTGTGCGGTTGTTGAAAATTCCGGATATCTATTAAGGTTTGGAGGATCGATAATTTACTACTGTTTCAAATATTTAATTTATCTGATCTGGGTTTAAAATCACGTAATACCCTTTTGTTTCTTCGTTGCAATTAATCTTCATCGCTCCAATTACCATCCTTGATCTAATTCTTCTATTGCTCTCTGCACATGCGGTTATATTTTGCTAAGCGAGTTAAATTCGTTCTGGGATTCAGATAGGCATTCGAAATTTTCGTCTATTGAAACGAATTTCCCTTCCAGAAATGATGAAAAATCGATTAATGCATTCCAGGACTCCAGAATACCCAGACATTTACGCTTCCCATAACAAACCATCCCTTTTCAATGCATTGTTATTCACAGTAGAATGCAAGCTATATAACCGGATATATAGCGTTCCCTATACAATGGGTGCTATTCATTCGTTTTGGAATGCGTCGAATGGAATTATGAAGGAAAAATAATTAAATAAAAATTTACATCACAATGAAGCGAAAAAATCCGAGAATTCAAATATTTATGCGAGAAGAGAAGATTCTTCACCCGTGTAGGAAGCCACTTGCTGGTATAGTGAGCAAGAAAGCTTATGGGCACCGGATTGTTTGGCGAGATAAGTCGTATTGGACTGCTAGGGGCGCAGATTTGGAAATTCGCCTCAGGAGACATTGCTCGCTTACAAAGGAGTAAAAGCTCGTTAACCGAGTTTTTCGTATGTAGAGGCACTTGCAAGGCGAGGTGTCTATGAATTGCTGATACATTTTTCATGGACGAGGTCAGTTCAGAAAGTTCCAGGACAGTTTGAATTGCGCGGTCACTTGTAGTGCAAATGAATTCCGAATAAAGAGCATTAGAAACCTTGATCACTGTTGAGTAACTTCCCGTTTTCTTCCTGTTTGCTGATAACCTTTTCATTTTCCAGCTACAGCAGTTTTGTCTGAAAGTGTTTTTTCACTCGTGGCAAATTAAAAAAAAAATGAACTACCTCGAGGAACAGGGTTGTTGCGTAAAACTCTGTTTCAGACTCGGCAAAACCGCGACAGAAACTTTTGAAATATCTCTTTGAAACTCCTTTTAGCGAAAAAGCGATGAGCCGTAGTCGGTGCTTTGAGTGGTATTCGTGCTTCAAAAAAGGTCGGGACTCAATTGAAGACAGTTGTCGAAGTGGAAGGCCATCAACATCAACTGACGATGATCATATCAATCAGGAATTTTTGAACCGACTTCGTATTAAAAAAAATGGCCAGTCCAATATTTGAATAACTAACATAATTTTTACTCCACTCTCACTGGAGTGAAGGAAGTATGGTGCTAGCCCAAAAATAACGCAAGGTAAGTGAGTACGCGCGTTTTTCGAGTTGTTTAAACTTTGAGTTGGTTTCGACCAATTATTCAACGCTATATCTACATCTACATAAACATCCTGCAAGCCACCTTTTGGCGTGTGGCAGGGGGTGTAACCACCAACATTTAGAGATTCGTCTGTGTTGTAAATTTGACGGAGTTTTATCCCAAAATATATTATATCGAAACCCAAATATGTAAAGTGCTTCTTCCATAGAAGCAATAAGGCTTCCTTTACATTCCACGTTTCTATAGATTTAAAGCTTTTACAGAATTCTAAATCTGGTGTGTCTGTGTATTAGAGCAGAAATTTCTATGGTAGATAAAATTTAATTTATAATTTCAAAAACAGGAAAATTTAGCAAATTTTGGATATTTCTTCCTAGAATGAGCACAGTAGTTACAATTGGCATTCGGAGCCGGGTTTCTGTGTTTGATTCCCGGTGGGAATCATATGACCTTAATTGTTGAAGCACCTTTAAAATTACTAACAGTAATTACAGCGTGTGTTAATATTTTCCGTATCATTGAATTATTTGCCAATATTTCATACTAAGATATAAAAGTGAATTAATCACAAGCTAATTTACATTGAAGCATTTACGGAGACACATTAAAAATGATATCTTATGTGTAGATAAGAAAAAATTTCATTCATTTTGTTAGAAATTTAATTTAATTTGTAATATTGGGAAATATTCGTGATCATTTCAAGCTTTTCGTATAATAAATTCCTTGAACTACTCTTAAACGAATGAAAACATTTAAAAGTTAAACCGTATATATTTTCAGAGATGCTATAATCTGATTTGGAAGGAATTCCTACGATTCAGACAATTCGAAGTTGCTATTTATTTTATATTAAACGGGTGATGTTGGCCTTTATTTAAGGAGGAAGCAATCAATTTACTTGCATAGAAGTATTTGTGCACCGATTATTAGTTTAGTATCATAGAAGCTCAATTATCCGAAGAGTAGGAATACTTTATTACTTTCCTTAATAGTCCGTCTAACTTCATAAAGGCATATATTTTTGCAATATCATAAACTGACAGTAATTATATTAAGCCACGTTATATTACAAGTTCAGTAAAGTAAAACAAAGATTCCTTCATAACGTATTGGAATGTAGATATTGATTAAATTTTACGAAATGATGATTCACCGTAATAATATTTCATGGTGTTTCTCTGGAGCAATATGATGCACACAATTAAAAGTTACACCCAAATAGTAGGAAGGTGGAGGAAGTAATCTAATTTGATTGACGATTGAAAATTATATCAGTTCATGCAGATCATGAAAGAACTTAAGCTTTGGCATTCCCTGTGGCGAATTTTAAGCTTCGCAGAAGAGCCACGTCGATGTATAGGATGCGAGGTTCGTGAGTGACAGATCGCCGGAGACTGCTTTATATCTTGAACCTGTTAATCTTTCGGGAGCGAAGGATTTGTTGAGCCCAAGGCGACGATCGATAGACCACTCGGTCTAATAATGGATTCCCTTGAAAGGGCTCTATAGCGAATAAGTGGCACACGGATGCCTACCGAAAATGCATCCGCTAAGTGTGTAGCTTAGGACATCATGTTTCATCAAATCCCACACTGATTTTTCATCGAACGCAATATTAACCGTAATAATGGAAAAAAAACCTTTCGTTGATTTCCACATCAGTCTTTTGTGGAAGTTAACGAGAGTTTTTATTTCCTTTATTATGGTCTTCCACAAGGTAACGCCTTCGCTTATTAATTTGAACGTCATAATTTTAAGGCACATCCGTCCATAAAATTGTCAAGATTCAAAACAGATGGAGAAGTGCAACGAAAGAGAATTGGATCACGGCTACTTATGATTTAAAAACACTCCATAAGCCATATGTCGGACTCGTATGCCATATGTAGAACTCACGTTTGGAGACGAACGGAAAGTTCCGCATCGCAAATTCCTAGGAATTAACATATGCGCATTTCGGGAACGCTTGATCTAGGGTGTCCATGGAGGAACTGACCTTTTTCTTCGTCCCTCAGTTCCTCCTTATACACCCGCGGTAATGAAAGCTTTGCTTCGAAATGCACACAAGGTAAATCCGAAACTTTTTACACCAATCTTGAGTTTCATCTGCCAAAATACGAATTTGTTTAAACGTATAAAAAAGTTCCAGTTATAAAAATGAAACTACGATATATATGTTGAAGACAATCGCAAAACAGGTCTTTCGTGGGCGACATCTAAATTTCCATATCTTATACTTTTTAATAACATTAGTATGTATTTTCTTGTCCAAGGGTTGGAATATTGGCATTGTTATTAATTAAAATACTGTAAATATATTGACAAAATCGATTTGTAAATGTAATGTGGCAGAAAATGATTTTGAAACTCTTCAAAAAGAAAATAGATCAATAAACATATAATTAAAATTCGTAATTAGAGGTTTAAAAACACTCCGTAAGCTGTCTTTCGGCAAGAGGAACTCACGCTCAGAGACAAACGGGAAGCTCCGGATTACCGATTTCTGGGAAGACCCAATGATCATTTCGGAGACAAAGCTTCCATCCTAAGGGGGTCTCCACAAAGGAAGTTACTTCCTTTGTGGAGGAAGGAAAAACCTTCCAGTTTGTCTCTGAGCGCGAGTTCCGCTTGCCGAAAGACAGCTTACGGAGTGTTATATAACTGTTATATGTATAACCTCTAATTACGAATTGCAATTATATGGTAATTGGAAGTTCAAGGGGCTCCCGGATAGCCAAGTGGGCAACGCGTTCTACTTCGACGGAAGCGGTCCCGGGTTCGATTTCCGGTGGGAGCCTACGTGCGAAATTACCTTAGCTGCCCGAATCACAAGTAACTAAAAAATGATCTGGAGGCAATAGGCCTAATCTTCCTTATAACTGGTTGATTTTCTAATGGCATCTCTCTTATAATTGTGATTTGTTTACAATTTGAGTATGCCGTGAAGAATCAAACGAGAAGAAAATTATTGAATGTTTCGTTTACCTTTGTCCCATTTAAAACTTGTGCTCAATTCAATAAAAAGTTATGGGATTTTACTTTTCTTTAACTTAAAATAATTGAATGTCATTATCACCGACCAAATAGAGGTAGAGTATCTTACTGTAAGTCAGAAATCACATTTAGTATGAAAACTACCTTCTCTAAAATAAACCTGATTTGAATTATCCAATTCAAATAGACTCCAATCTTCTCTATGGAAGTACCTCCTACCTAACATTTTCGATATGAGTTAAGTACCTACTTGAAGTTACGTTAGATCGACGAAATTGAAGACGCCTATTTTATCACATTTTAAGAAATTCCTTTTGAGAAGATACAACTCTAAGAGGAATTGCGTTTTTCCAGAATTCCCATTAAGTCACAGATTCATGATATCCAAAAAAGTAGTGGTTCATTCACGGGTCATTAGATAAAATAAATAACATCATCATCAGCTATTTTCAATCTGACGTCGAATGTAGAAGAAGAAGTATAAAATAAATATAAAAATGATTTAAAAATAAAAATCATCTTCGATACTTTACAAAAATTCACAAACATGCTAAGGAGAAAGGCGTGCTAAGCTTAAATAATAATAATAAGGTCTTTATTAAAGGCGAGATTGAGACTGAAAAGTAGCAAATGAGTAGCAAAACCCATCTAAAAGGTACCTATGGAAAATATACGCTTGAATTCACCAATGCTCGCTTCAGAATTAAGTGCTGAATAAACGTAGGGGATGCGCAGAGTGGTGACTAGAATGTTATTTCCAGACGATTTTATTTCAAATTTAACATCTGCTAAGACTCCGGTAAAGAAACGCGTTTAAATGATGAGATCTCAGATGCAGTATATTGCAAAAGAGGGTGAGGATATTAAATTAATAAATACGATGAAATTATATTTTTAAAAGAAAATTAAATAATTCTCATTGCATTATTCATAGCTCTACATGTTATTAAAAATCGAGGAAAATTGTGTTTAAGTCTTTGACGCACCTTCTGCAGAGTTTCTCACGGGGATTTGGTTTGCTTTAAAATTAATATTATTCTTGCATGTAAATTGCGCTATCTTCACGCAAGGAATCATTCCTTCGTTTTATTTATGGCTCGATTCTCTTTAAACAATAATGAATTCTCCTTCAAGTTACAGGAATTAATGCTAGAAGATGTTTCTCCTGGAATTCTCATCCACTCTGTTTTATTTTCTCTCTCTATCTGCATAAACTAAGTATTTTTAATTCATGTGAAGAAGGATGTGCTTTTTCGTATGCATTTTATATGCAATTGCTACACCCTTCCTTCTGACCTGCATTCACCGAAAAGAAGTTTCGAAAGAAATAGGAGAAAATTAATACTTTTCTAGTAGATAAATGTGTCGCAGGGGAGCTATTCTTCTCTGACCGATCGTCCTCTTCCCGAGGACTCCTTGGAAACTGGAAATGTACACCACGGTGCGAAACATGTTCTCCGTATTAATACGTCTTCGCGAAAAAATGGGAAGAAATCTCTCCTCGGCCTACGTGATCTAACTCGAACCAGAATTCTTTTTCTCAAATGGGAATTTTTCTCCCTTGAGCTGTCAGCTGCATTCGCTTTCACACCTCAACTTCCAAATTCCCTAATCCTGACTCTCTTTTTCCATCTACAATTTTTTCAACCCACAATTCTCTCCGTCATTTTCATTTCTCGTCGTACCCTCCGCGTCCTTTTCTTGCCCCTTCCTCCCTCCCTCATCCCTCATTCCTCCTGAATGTGTGCCAACGTATCCCGCCTCACGTGTTTCTTCGCGTATTTTTTTCCATATCTTGAATAGAATTTCTTCCCCCATCTCACCCAATACCCTCTCGCACTCAATACCTTGCGTTCCGTCATAAGCTTAAGGTATTATGAAATATATTCTGGAGGATCCGTTCTTTCTTATCGGTTTTAAGATTATCAATTACAATATGGTAACGTGAAGGAAAAAGAACTGAGACACGCATGCTCTTTCTATTGTATTTATAAATAACATTCTTGATTCAAAATGTTATTTCATTGGGAAAAAACACTTGAACTTCTTTTATTGCTGTTCAAGGACTTTTATCTAGCTCAGCATGAAAAGCATCGGAGATTTTCTACCAGAAAAAGACGAAACATTTTTGAGAAGATGATCACTAATAAAGATATACGCTAAGACGACAGCTCAAATTCTTCTTGATAAATTCTTGTTATGACAATGAATGAGTATCTAATCCTAATCAAATGCTAATTCAAACGTCTGAACAATCCCTGTTCGTATTTACTCATAGAATATTTGACTGGAGTTACTGTGATAGTAATTTGCCAATTCAAACATCTATTATTAATTGCAGACGAAACTCATACTAGACTTTAATCGACGGAAACTAAACTCCAACAAAATGGTTGACGATGTTAACTCCTTGAATGAATATGGTAAGCGAGGGATAATTAAGTTTTCCGATAACTTTTCATCCCACAGAAGGAGAAGAAGATAATGAGTTGGTAGTCCCTTAAGAGAGGTGAAGGATCGTCTAGAAAAAAAAGGTGTAAACGGGGTGTTATCTTTGTGGGTTATATCTTTGGAGGTAAATATTTGGTATTTCTCGACGTCATTAAACGGTAATTAAGTTATTACGTGATAAAAAGTAGTTTATATGTGATTTACTGGTTCTGTAAGAGTTTCTTCCCGTCGCAGAGCTCTACCCCTTTATGAAAGAGAAAGCGAATGCAAGGGGAAGATCTCCGCACATCTGCAGACGAATGCAGAAAGACATAGCCTAAGAGAAAACGAGATCGAAATATGCAATGAAAAGTATGACGAAGTCTACTTGTGTGTATCTTCTTTAAAATATGTTAATTTAAGTGATTCTGTGATAATGCTTAGAGGTTATATTGCAATCACACAAGAGGAGGTCAAATATTGAAAAATGAAAAAATTAAAGCTTACGTAACATTACTGTATCTAAACATTTTCAACTGTATTCAAATTTAACAAAGAAACTCAGCAAGAAGGATTACATTTTCATTTTTTAAAGTAGTAAAAAGACAAGGAGAAGAATAACATTTTTCATTCTTTTATGTACTCCTTCAGGAAGTTGAGAAAACTTGAAATTCAGGTAATATAGTAGAGGGATTGACATGAGAGAATCATTATATCGTATTTGATCAACGAAAATAAAAAAATAACTGGAGAGCAAAAGTATTTATGGTGCAGGAAAAATAAAATAAAACCGATATGTTTTGTGACCAACTATTAAAAATATGGCTTCAAATTCCTTCTTTTCGTTAAACTATTTTCTATGAACTCTTTCTGAATATTTTTGATAAAATAAGGATGACACTTTTTTAATAAAAAACTTGTACAGGTTTCCACAAAAAATAAAAAAATTAAAACCACACCACCGGTTTCGGCATGTTCATGCCATCATCAGAAGGATATTCAATTCCTAATATAATACAGCAAATACAATGCGATACATAATCACAATAAGCGATGAATAACGATGAGAAAAGGCGAAAGTATTAAAAAACAGACATTGATAGGATTCAAGATTCCTTTCACACACCTTCTAATTAACCATGATTTACTTTAAGAATAGTAATATAAATCAAACTTTTCTCTGTTTTTCCTAAAGAAACAAGGAATGTATGATGCAAGGAATACGTTATTGGAAGCGAAAACTATTTTTCTTCTACAGAAAAGATTTCAAGTTCTTTCGAATACAAAAAACCCTCAAAAATTTTCGATAGACAATGCAAGACAGTTTCTCAAACTGCCGATATAAATTGTATTGGCGGGGATGGTCGGTAATCTCGAGACGGCTTAGCCGTATTCCTCACGAAGGAGGTAGAGGGATGCTGTACTTCTATACTAATATTGTACTCATGGTGCTTATTTTGTAGTTTGCGGAAGGCCATAGAGAGTAAATAAAAACTAGTAAAATTCATTCTGGAAAGCACGATGTATTTTTAATTTTTATCCTTATGGTATTTTACTCAACAGTACAAATATAACTTACGTTTCAAGAAAAATTGCAATATGTGATATTAAAATAAATGATAATATTTAATTTTCGGCCATAATTAATTTATAATGTCATCTAATCCATAAGTAAGGGGGTAGGATATCAGCATAAGACTAAATCATTCCTGGAAATAATCTATGCACAAGGTAACGTGTAGACTAATAACTGTAATAAATTTAAGTTTAATCGAAGACGTAAATGAGGTTTCCCTAGATTATTTGATGCTTTAAGGAAATTAATAATAATGATGGTACAAGAGTATTCTAATGTAGAAGTCCAGGTATTTTGATGAAATACAAATTCAAATCAATAAAAAATTGAAATGCATTATTAGCAAAGATTTAAGATAACATGCTTTCAGAACTTTGAGGATCAGACATTTCTTAGTTTCCCTTTCGCAAATCATTATTTAACCCTAAATGTGGAATCAGGCTCTTGTCGTCTGTTATCAATAGATAACTGGTGTCATAAAATAAGTTCCATCCGACCTTACGTTTCACCCATAAATCCGGGATTTACGGACTCAATCACTGTGAACTTATGTCGGAAAGGGAGAATGGTAATTCGAGCGCTATCTCATCGTATTTAGATGATTGTTTCATTTCTGGATAGGCCACAACCCACTTAAGGATGCCACGCCATGGAATTCATTTCTTTACACGCTTCCGTTATCTATTCATAACGTCTGCTATCTAATCATATTTTATATTCAGCTTTTTGATTAGGTTTTCTGAATGGAAATTTTTTAAATATCCCTAAGAGCTTATTATGTAATATAAGAACAATAATGTTCATTTTACCCTGTGAGACACTCATAATGGCTTAGTATGCTAGGGTTAGCGTGTTAGCCAGCGATATAATTTCTCAGTTTTTATTATTAAAACTTGGTACTTTTCTAACTTCCACAAGAAATTCCCATTATTTTAATATATCTATTTTGGTATTATTGCTCATATCTATTTTGGCAAGGTATAATATAAATAACGTGACGACAAACACGTTCACAGTGTATAAACAGACTAAAATATGCAGAGAAATTCATTGAGAGACGCCAAATCACTTCCTTAGAGGATATGGATAGACTTTGAATTTAACCGTCGGCATTTAATCGCCAGATCAATAAGCATTTTCTTGCAGGAAATAATAACCTTTATGGCGTTGAAACTCTAAGCAGAACTTTCTTCAGGAGATAACAGAACAAAGATTGAAAATAATAACAGGAGGACTTATCAGAAACCTACTTCGTATTTTCTTATTTATTTGTTTTAGATGTCGTTTCACAATGTTCTTTTAACTTTTAGTTGCTACTGTCAGTAGGTCTCGCAGGTTCTTCACGCTTCCCTTCACGTGAGTGTTTTCCTTCAGGGTTTTAATTTTTTTCTAAGTGCAGACTTAGGTTTTTTGAAAAACCCATATAATAGTTCTTTCTTTTATTGATTTTCTTTAGTTCAACTTCCAGTACTTCTATCTTTCTATCTGTATTTACTAAGGGTTAGATGTAAGAGGAGACTTATTAATCTCAATCTCGCCCCTGAATAAAGACCTGTTGTTATTGTTATTATTAGAATGTTAGGCCAAAACATAGGAGTTTATAATAACAGGATAAGATGTAGCATTTCGGCTTTAAAAGGACCAAAGTCAATGATGTAGCTTTAAATAAACACTCCCGGGAGGCATTTTCTTAAAATGAGAGTGTTTGTGATTCCAGAGCAACAATCCTTTATTGGTTTCCAAAATAAATATTAGAGAAGATAAGGTAGGTTTTTCTACCTCCGTCTCTACCTCAGATAAGGTTTTGTAACGAAAGCGAGTGAGGAAATGAAATTCTGATTTTCGAAGAAGTCAAAAAGATTCCTCTTTCTTCTTTTGCGATGTATTGGATGACGTGCCGAAGATTACTTTGGCATTTGTTTGCCAAAGAACCATGAGGTTCAAATCCTGTGACATCTTTAGATGGAAAATTCAGCGGACTATAATTGTCATCTGAGTCTTCACATGAATGCCTTGTGGAGAATATATTTTCCTTCCTTGGGCTACATTCTTGCTGCAGCTGAAAGGCGTGCGGTTTTCTAAACTTGGAGAGTTTTGTTCCCCGTTATATCAAATACACTAAAAATTCAGCAGCTAGAAGGGTAGTCACCGCAGTGTTTGTATTCTGTCGGGACGAACATAAAATGATGACGTTACGCTCTAGTTTCCTTCAGAAAGGCTTTCTAGCGTGCCTTCATATACTATATTGCTCGAAAGATAAATCATGGCAACCTTTCTTTCGATTAGGTTTCTCTTTAAAAATTAAATTCTTGCAGGCTTTTGAAAATATTATTACGATTATAAAATGTGAATTAGGTGCATATGCTATGACTCTTACTTCTTTCTTAACTTTTCTAATCGACTGCTTTCCTGGAAAAAATTTAATACTGCAGCCAATTATATTTTCCTGATCTTCTTCGCAGTATCAGAACAGTCTGTGTGACATCGAAGACAGACGCATTAAATCGGCTACTTCATCTCTGAACGTTCTTTCTTGGAACACATTTATTAAATTAATCCTCTGTTTATTCTATTTTATTCTAATAACCAATGGTTATGTATGTATATATTTTACAAATAAATAAAAAATTACAGAATATCAAATGAACGAGTTAATCTATTTAAATACATTGACAGAAGTGTTCAAAGCACATAATGA
>KZ309034.1:93830-118410 GCA_000376725.2 Ladona fulva
ACTAAATCATCGTAGCACCCAGCCGCCGCGGACCAAATCGTCGCGGACCAAATCGTAGCGGGACCAAATTGTCGTGGGACCAAATCGTAGCGGACCAAAACGTAGCGGACCAAATCTCCGCGGACCAAAATTCCGGGTGCCGTATCTACTCTGCAAACAATTTTCCATGAAAAATTTTTCGTATCTATATGATCCTTTAGGGAGAACGCTTGTTTCGTTAAAGTATTTTCCTTAGTCCAATAAGTGGTGAATGATGAACAAGTAGATTGAATACGATATTTATTTTGTTGAATATGTTTCGAATAGAAGAGCGAGCCTACATTTGGTTCTTATCCTCCAGTTGTTTACAAAATTCGGGGGAAAATAGTTTCAGTGAGCGGAATAGAACGATAGAGAAACAAAGTAGGCGTAGGCAGGCTCACTTTTATAGAGGAAGATGCGAATAGAAGATATCCATTCGTAAGTAATGATGAATGAAATGTTATGAGCCCCGTAAAACTGCACTCTTATTTCCTGCGTGTCGGTGTTAACTCGTAAAAACGAATGAAGGCACGGTTGAGAGGGCACTTGAAACGTAAAGTTGGTCGCAAAGGGCATGGGCAAAAAATTCGTAGCGAAATAAAAAGGTTTTATTTTTTCATTCGAAACGAAATAGAGGGATGTCTCGCAGAATTTCCTCATTTGTTTCGTGAGGGCGAGGAAAAGTTTAAGGCAAATACATTTTTTTTCTGCATTAATGGAGAAATTGAAGAGGACGTGCGGTTGAGAGAGGCATTAGACGAGGCTGTCAGAGATGTACGAGTGGATTGGGCTCCAGAGAACTCCTCTTCTGAATGTGCGGAAAATGTATTCTTTGTAATTTTCATTTCTGACGGCAGAGATAATCTCAATGCGGGGAGAGTGAAAGAAGCGATGGAATTATAATTTAATGAAACCGGGGAACCGCTTCAATTTCATTGCATTTATTTATGCCATTCAAATGATACTTAAGAGATTAAATCCTGCAGTCCTTTCATACAAATTAGAAATATTGGAAAACTAATGGAAAAGATTCTCACTTTTGATACCTTATATTGGATTTAAATAATTAATAGATTCAGATGATTTACTATGGTAGCTTACAGTATTAGCTTTGGATTTAATTATAATGCGCAATGTACGTCAATTATCATTCAAGAACCTGCATTTAAAGTAAAGTATTCATAAAATTCTGAAGAGCTCTGCTAAATCATATTCCAGCTTATATTATATAGAAATTATTTCATTTCCAGATTTATTATCAAATTTTGTACTCGATACTAATAAGGCATAGTAAATTCCGTGGAAAAATTTTGTGGCAATGCTATCTTATTTCCTTCAGATTCTTACGGCTTACACTATTGAATCATTAATAATCACATTACGTTTGCCGTAGCATGAAAGAAATGAACAATATCAAGCCATACTTGGTAGATTCATGATTTATATGTTTTAACATTTTATATTATAACAATACTTGTACAAATCAGCAAAATATATGGCAAACATTCAGCGGTTTCGGCGTGAGTTTACGCTATCATCAGAACTGGAATCTCTGATGATGTCAGTTATGACGATGCTATCTTCTGTTCGCATCCCCTATCTCCATCTTCCACTATAAAAGTGATAAGTAGCATGAAAGCTCAAAGGTTTTTATAGTTATTTCAGCATGATGAATTATATCCTCACAATGCTAACAAACCCTATTATGAACTACTGATTCATTATGAGAAGAAATAGGAAGCTATAACTTACTGTTTCTCATTTGATAGGTTCCCATAGTATTAGCTGAAATATGATTCAGCAGAGCTCTTCATAATTTCATGAATACTCTACTAAAATGAAGGTTCTTAAATGATAATTGACACAAATTGCTCTTTAAAAATTAAATCCACTATAAACCACCAGAGCAAATCATGTGAATATTGAGTAATAATTAATTAATTATATAATGAATCTGGAAAGGCATAATTATGAAAATTAATTATAATTGGTCATTCAAATCAAATATCATTTTATCTATTTTTTCAACATCTGCGAAGAAACTTGTTCCTTTCCAGGAACAGCCTCTCGGGTGAGAAGATACTGATACATTTCTGGCGGGTTTTCTTAGCCGATAACCTCTTCCAGGCCATCAGCAGTGATGCTTTATTTTAAATCTCAATGTCTTCTCCAATCTAACTCCCTAAATAAAGTTATTTATTAACAATAGGAGAAAAGAAAGTACAAATAACATTGTATTTTGCGTGTAAAGTGCAGATTAGATCAAACTTTACGAATGAAGACTAATGGATTATGATTTATAAACATTTATTCCTTAGCAACAAGTTAATATAGACATCCGGGCAATTTAGATAAAATTAATCATTCGTTGAATAACAAGTGATTGTATCAAAAAATACTTTCCTCCGAAGGATTTTTAGCATTCGCTGGAATCGGAGTGAGTTATAAACCAGCTTTCAACAACGATAGGGGAATGGACTGAATGTGGAAAGGATCTTAGATTCTCAACGAACATAAAAAGAACGAATATCATCAAAGATATTTTGGAAAAGAGAAGAAAGGAAATAGAATGAGTACGCATCTATTAAAAAATAAAATAGTCGATTTTTTATGATATTTACATTACTATGAAATCTAATCGGAGTTTGTAGAATCATGGGCATTCTAACCGACTCTTTATAGCCGTAATTATGTTTCATATGAAAAGTTCATGTTCGCATTGTTAAGAGGTACCAGCTGCGCTTGCAAGATTTCCGATCATTTCATCCAAACTCATTTATTAAAGAGACACCGAAAAAACGGTAGCCTCAAAGTGGAAATTCAGAGAAATTGTCACTCAGAATTAAAGTTTTCTCTCAGCGGAATTTTTTCATATAGAATTTGATTTTTCTCTTTCATTCGTATTCCATTTGCCCGAAAAAACACGATTGATCAACAAGGCGTATCTGTGTGTTTAGAAAAAGATAAAAACAATGTTGAAGAGGTCTGTGAATGAGCACTCGTCCCAATGGGAAGCCGGCCAATACGAGCATCAACAGAACACATCTTTACAAAAGAGCTGGAATTCGAGCAGAAAACGTTTATCGTCCCACTTACAATTAAGAGCGGAATATTCCAAAGAACTGTATTTATTGCTTGAGGAATTTTGGGGGCGATGCGGTGGAATATTAAACAAGAATTTAACTTAACAGTGAGTACCACGGAGCAGATACATATTTCTCCACGTCCCTGACTACCCGTATCCCGCATTGCTTTTATGAACGTTTGTTGCCTATACGCCAGGCGACGGAAATTACTTAAATTCTTCAATCCTAATTATTTTTGTTTACATAATACAATGATTGCTTTCAATAATTTAATTGATTGCGTCATTAAAATTAGCGATTAAAAAGTATTTTAATAAATTAATAAATTAAAAAGATATTCTTCTTTTCTAAGTGAAATATATCCTTTCATAATGTACATGCAACCCTAATAGAAAAGGACAGGTGTGAAAGTATAGAAAATTAATAGTTAATTTCGTAGTAATATATTATAATAACCAATTTCGGAGAAATACATTATAAAATAATTTTGGAAGAGTATAATAAAAAAAATTACTGTATTTGTATTCCCTTTTAAATTTAAGTATTTTCANGGTGGCGGAGTTATTACTGTGTAAGCGCTCCAACTTCAAGGTCCTGGGTTCGAATTCTGGATGATCGTATTTCATAGGTTAGAGAATGGCTGTGTGTTCATAAATAATGTTTATCAAAGTGGAAGCATTTGGGGGCCTTCCTCTTTCCATTAGAGAAATAATTAAATAATGTTATTCCCATCTCAACAATAGTTTGAGTTATGCCCTTATATAATTCGTTACTATTGAATTCTCAGATTGAGAATCTTTAGCCAAGAAACTCAAGAAGAAATCTTCGGGTGAAGATTATACGGACCATCAAAAGTAAGAAATGAATAGTTAAAAGGTTTCAATTATTGCTTGTTTGAGGTAAATTATCGTCGGTTAAATTAAATTAAAGACAGTTTTTTTTGGAAGTAAGATGATGTTAGTAAAACAAAGGATACTCATTACGGAGAATTGCTCAAGTTTTTAATTAAGAAGCCTAAAATGCGATGAGAATACTTTTACGTAGGAGGTTGAATTAATCATGAATTTCACTTTAAGGTTTTACTCCTTTAAAGTTTCATCTCTGTTAAAAATGTAGCTACGATATCTTTATTAATTTCTGCAGAACATTTTGAGCGTGTTTTACCTGCAACTCTGTTTGTTTGGAACTATTGAAATATTGAACTATCTGCAATATGAATAATCAAATATCTCCCTCTTTCTGACTCTGATGCTTACGAACCTTTTTTCATCCATAGCAACTTTACTTAATAGTAAATGTATTGATACTTAATTGATATCTGCCTGCTGAACGAGCGTACGATACTTTGCCGGCAATGATTCTCATCTTACGAAGATTATTGAAAAGGTGAGAGAGTTAAAGGGTTGATTGCACGGAAAGCTTTAAGTTTAACTTTATCCAGCAGTCCAAGACACATTTTTTTAATAATTTTCAAGAATTGACAAAATGATACAATTGCGGTACATGGTTTGTTAAAAATCAGTGAAATTGTTTGATGAAGGTCAATAGCATTACACTTAAACTTATCCTTTAAACGTTTCTTATAAAATAATATTTTTAGTGGGGAAAGTTTATACTTTATTTGGTATGAGTTGCTTTACAAAAATGTATTCTAATTGAAAATAATAATTTCTCTTTTTATTATTATAAGACTAATTTGAGTTAACGATGTTCCCTCAAAATATTGGTCCTATGGCAACGAACTTTGTGCCATGTCATCTAAAACTTCTTTAAGTTTAGATATTTCCCGATTTTGGAAATTCTTATTTTAAGAAAGCCTATTTTAAGCCCTTTGATGCTTTTAAGCACGAGAGGAAAGACTTCTTTAGCCGACATATTTCATTAATCCACTTCTCCCTTCAGAAAGAACTCGGAGATATTTCTTCCTCTCGTTTCCTTAATTTTATTTTATGTTCGTGATTCCTTTCTGGAACTTATTGTAGTTCCTAAAACCGACATTTTAATTCTGCAAATGATCGTTTCAGCATTCTGTGCGCGTACTGCATATTTATATCTCTTTTGTTATAACCACCGGCCGAAAATAAATGTCATTTCCCTTATTTTACATAAACCTAACATTTTACATAAAACCTTTTTAAATCAAGATTATGAGCATTTCATTCTTACCTTTCATTTTTCGTTGCAAGCGCACAGGAACTCCTAGTCAACTCTAGTATCTACCTGTATCCTTTGCGATTTTTGTAAAATTATAGCCTTTTCCCAAGATTTCACCAGATCCATCTGTTCAAAGAGTTTGATTTCCTTTCTTAGGGTGATAGTCTCCCCTCACAGAGCCGTAATCTTTCCATCCTGATCACATAATATTTCGTCATGTTCCCTTTCATTGTGTATAAAAATTGCCGATGAATCGTTTGAGTTTCACTTTTTAACATAAAATTCATTGCCTTTATTTACCTAGGAGTAAACCTCTTGGATATTCTTACGTATTTTAGGTATATTTTTCTGTGGTATATAACCATTAAGGGAATATGAATACAGTAGCGTTGCATAATCTGAATAAAGTGAAAATTTTTTCTGCATTTCAACCGAAGTTTACTTTCTGGTTGAATGAGGTTCCTTAAGTTTTCACAAATTTTTCTCTATAAAGAATTAAAAGCCCATAAATTAATTTTATCTTGATAATATTACTATAATTAAAGGATAAAAGTGAAGAGCATTCTGGAACAAATTCTAAAAAGATTGAATGCACATAAAAAGACATGATTTTCAATTTTAAATGCCCTTTACTATCCGAGTGTTACATATGCAGAATTATGAGTCTGGATAATTTATAATAACGTAGCAAGTTAAAGGACGAACTTTAGGTTTAATGGAAAAGGTTTTATAATATTACTTATCTACTCTTCAACGAAACGCAGACTTTACTTCCGAGTGCCCTTTAAATTTCCACGGAGAGTTAGAAGGGAGAGTTTTCTGCGATCAATTTTGAGATGTTTTCTTTATAAAATCAGCAATTATGTTATGAATGTAACCTTTCTCCTAATTAACGGTATGCTAATCTTATCTAATTCTTAAATTTATGACAGTATTAATTTCAAATTTATAAGACAAAATTCTTGCTGATCTTTCACGCTCTTGGGTAAGCGCTCAGAGCGCTTTTAAGGAAATCCTGAGATGAGTTAATCTTTTGACATCTTAATTGCCACAAGGCTGGTGAATATGGAGTGGGCAGATTACGTTCTCTCTTTTTATTACTAAAAATCCTCACCATATCAGAGAATTATGCCTTATTGTTCTTTCGGTTACTAAAACCTTCTTTCTATCCAATTAAGTCATTAAATCGGTTCCGAGGGTTTTCCAAATATCTTATGGTTATTAATTGCAGCCAAGAGCTGATTCCCTTTAAAGTCTGACCTTCCAATTGATGGGTAACTCTTTTAAAGGAATACATGCCTTTCAAAACATCAATGAAGTATTACCTCTGAGCAATAATTGCAGAATGATCTAGGTAGCCGTAAATTATTGAAAAATGTTCGTCAAGGAATGATGATTATAACAAAACTAATAATTTTAAAAACATAAAAAAATTCTATGGAAAATTTCATATGAATAAAACTTTGATTCTGAGACAAAAAAATGTATTACCGGCTACGGTGGCGGAGTTATTACTGTGTAAGCGCTCCAACTTCAAGGTCCTGGGTTCGAATTCTGGATGATTGTATTTCATCGGTTAGAGAATGGCTGTGTATTCATAAACAATGTTTATCAAAGTGGAAGCATTTGGGGGCCTTCCTCTTTCCATTAGAGAAATAATTAAATAATGTTATTCCCATCTCAACAAAAGTTTGAGTTATGCCCTTATATAATTCGTTACTATTGAATTCTCAATAAACTGTAAGATAAAATTGAACATTAATAAGGTTAATTTATGATTCTCGAGTCTTGATTACTTATAAAAGGTTCTATGCAGTATAAAAGGTGTAGGAAACCTAATAGTATTGTATTGAAGATGCTAGGAATTAAGAATACAAAGTGAACTTTGTAAAAAAATATTAGCTTTGTTATTATTTAAAAAATATTCTGTAACGTATGTTACCACAATTCAACTGCACAATGTTAAAGTGAGAGTCACCGTAAATGAGTGCTAAGCTATTTGCGAGAGAAATTGGTCGAGATTTATTGTTTCAAAATTCCCAAATTTCTTATTTTTCATTTTCTTCGAGGGAAATAGATGTTTAAAAGGTAAAATAATATATATTTTCTCAAAATATTGCAGAGCGTATCGGAGATTAATTAGAATGCTTTGATGATAAATCCCTCTCCGAGATTGCTTTAAAGAATTGGGAATCTAGGTCGAGACATAACATTTTCTTTAAGTATATTTGTTCCCACTGGGTGGGGAATCAATCATTGTCTCTTCCCATTTTTTGTGAATATAGCAAAGGGGTTAAATTTTTTACGCTGTTTTCATTGAAAATAGATATTTCTACGATTTACATACAAAAAAGCACTGAAAAAGTTGTAACGTAAGTTTCACGTAGAGTAATCACTTGAAAATTGATTTAAATAGATCGAGTTTGTTTGAGTTTAAAGGTTTCAGGTAAAACAGTGCATGATTACGTAATCCATTTTTTGGGAGCTTTGAAGTAATTTTTCAAGATTTTCTCAAATTTCCTTTACAATGTCAAATATTACCAACTCCTCCTGCTTTTTTGAGAATTGTTCAAGCATATTTGTCACATTTATCACATTCTGAAAAATTGATTTTATAGTTTTTATTCAATAAAGATATACGATTCTTTATTGTTCGTAAAGCGATCAGATACAAAAGGCTAAGACATTCCTTTGAGGCCGTTTTTACAAAATGAATAGCGCTTGACATATGGCATGAAACACATCAACGTATATTTTTCTTTCGAGTTCCTCACTTTTAATTTCCAGGCATAGGGATCGTCGTGCCTCCGAAAGTCATATATCATAATTCAGCCACATTATTCAATGTATCACAATCGTAGGGAAATATTTAATATTTTTATAAGAAATCCAACAGGTTTCTTCTATTTCTCAGCTGGTGCCAACAGAATTTCAGTTCGAGGGAATTGAAAATATACCAATATTAAAATAACAATATACAAATATACCAATTTTAAAATTTAATCTTGTGGAACGTACATACAACGCGATGACAAAATGAATAAGCCAGAAAACTTTGTATTTTTCACAACATTTATTCGGACGACCGGTTTTAATTCTTGTGATGATGCTTCCGCGGAAGTAAAACCGATCTTCCGAATAAATATTGTGGAAAATACAAAGCGTTCTGGATTATTCATATGGCTTTCCACAAAGTTACACCTTGCATATCGATTTTATCGACGACAAAACGCTCAATATCTTCATTGCTCGCGCTTTTTTGCTGGAGATGGATAAACCCTTTGCCGTTTACCTTTCGATTCAGCTCCATTATGAAGAAACGAAATAAAAAATGATTTGGCCTAACTGATGACAAATGCGTTTGATTTAGAAAAGAAAATTTCTCTTCCCGACAAGAAAAATATCTCTTCCGAAATTTGAGCGATTGATTCGTTCATTTTAATTTCAAGTCATGAAATTTTGAGGCTCAGAGACTATTCTCAGAAAAGAAAGCTCGTTCTCTTCGAAAAGGATTTAATCAATTTAATTACTTCAATACGTGCCTTCCACAGACTGATAACGTAGATAGGAACATTAATCTCTTTAATGGACGAGAAAAACGTTCTTTAAATTTTGCTTTCGGCATTGATTTCTTACGAAGAAAATAAATCGAAGGTTCTGACTGATTACTGCAGGAAAACAATGGATCCATTTAGGCGAGAATATTTAAACGATTTGTACATAGATTCTTTTAAAGTCATCTCTGATGAGACAAAGAGGCTTCCAAAATTTTCTTAAAAGTTATTTTACTTTACCCTTTCCTGCAAATTGTAATATATCACCAACATTTATAATGAAAGTTCCCAAAATATATCGGAATAAGTACACACCTACTAATAAATATAAAAAGTTCTTTTATTTCCTTGTTATTTGAAATCGTTTCTATCGTTGTGATTGAAATATTTTTGTACGAGTTAATCAAGAGACGTATATAAATAGGACTATCGAAGGAAATGGTGAAATGGTCGCCGCTATCATTGACTTTAAAAGTACGAGTATTCAGTCTCTGCATTATAAAAAGATATCGTTCTATGAAGAACATTTGAAAACTGCCACAAATAAGAAAACTGGCATTTAAGATGAAGAGAGAGAAGGAATCTTAACTTCGTACGTCCATATCATTCTTTAAAGACAACTCCCATCCTTTTTCGTAAATGATTAAACATAAGTTGATCATTCGATATGGAAACTACAAATGGAATATCATGGCTTAAATGAGGTTTTTACTTCCAACCTTGAATTTTATATTCACATGGAAAGAGGAATATAACGAATATAAGGTGAAATAAATCAGAAAAATTTCATCTTGTAAACTTTCCTTTCAAAACTTCCTTAGGAATGTTTTATTATAAGAAAAGGATAAATGAGATTATTTGAATTTACAAGAAAATTCAACTGACGTAAGTATGAATATAGTATTTTGTGACCACATTTTATGAATGATTCATTCAAATCAAATCATTTTGTTTGAATACTTTACTCTGCAACAAGAAGAGTTACAATGATGCAAAAAGAGGTTTTGAAGGCTTCATCCGAGATGTTCGTTTCACATGGATTTCTGATATCAAGAAAAATAACATTACGAAATCTTCAAAAAAAGTTTAGGCTCATAATTTATTATACTCCACAATTTAACAGGTTTAAAGGATAATGCATGCGTACAAAAAAATAATCTAAATCCGCTGACATGAACTTCGAATCTTTCTAAGCCATAAAAGGAATGAAGAATCACGATTGCCTTGTGTTGATCTTAATCAAAACGAAAATCCGTCCTTCCAAGTCGAAAGAAAAGAATGCTGGTTGTTACATAAATTAGAGATTTACTACTATATTTACCGCATTAAATTTTATTCGTTATCATTGTGATATAAATTAACACCTATTTATCTATTGTATATTATTAAGTTTTTTATCTTTAAACCTCATGAACAGTATCTCCGCAGGAAAATCATATTCTTTTTTATCTAAAGGATGCTTTAGTTCAACCTATGATGCTGTGACCATCTCGTAATCTCATTTTCGTCATCATGTACGTCATTGTTATGGCCAAAGATTTTCCTGACAACCCTCGAGCGTGCACAATAATGTTTCTGAAGCGTTGAACTTGGTAGTAATTTATAGCTGGTAATGAAAAGTGTTTTATTTCTGCTTACACAGTAATACTCCGCCAATAAAACGAGGTCTTATCTGCCTACCCACTGACCTAGTTTCTCTCGATGTCGTTTACTGCGGTTTACTACGATAACATGAAGCGGACGACTCGGACAAAAATGAGAAAAGAATGGAAAACATTCGACTACTCGAGATGAAATTTTCTCACCGTAATATATATCTCTTCTTCGAAAATACATGTAATAACTATTACCTCCAGAATATAAACATTTATTGGTATGATAAGTGATCTTTGGCGCAAAGGATGAGGAATTTATTCGTGCATTTAAAAGTTTATCAATTCAAGTCTTGCGACTACCGATTAAATAACTGAAAATTTCATGTTACGCTGCGTGAGATGCGTTTCCATTTCTATGGCAAATGAACTATGAAATAATTCATATGTTTGATAAGCATTTTATACATATTTTAAAGAGACTTTTTACACTTATTGCTTACAGTAAGGTCATCTGAATCAAACTCACGGACTGAATCATAACANTGAACTATGAAATAATTCATATGTTTGATAAGCATTTTATACATATTTTAAAGAGACTTTTTACACTTATTGCTTACAGTAAGGTCATCTGAATCAAGCTCACGGACTGAATCATGACATTTTAACAGAGAATGAATTTATTTTTCTATGAAATTAAAAGATAATTGATTTACTATTAAGTAACATTATCTTTTCAGGTACATTAGCGTTAGCTTTAGCGCTAACTCAAAACTTGGAATTAATTAAATCCCTATGCTATGAAATATTGTTTTGAGTTGCGCTTTATAATATTAGCCAATTTTTAAAATGAACTTTAATTTTTTTGGAATATTTACTACATGTTGGAGTGACTGATGAAAGAAGTGTAGTTGTTTGCCTATATTAAAATATTTTAAACTAGTATAATTACCCTAATTACTCATGTATAACTTGGATTTGTATTGACGTAAGTTTGTCAAGTAAGAAAATCACTTATTCCTTACTTGGTAAATAATTCGTTTTTCGAGCATTCTAGCCATGAGCAAGACGAAATATGTAGAGAAGACTGATAATATGAGAGCACGCAATGAATTAGGCTGGCTAAATTTCTTTAAGTTCTGATGAAGAGTTTATGTTTACGATTTCCTTTTTTACCTACTCTTTTTCTCCAATAGGAATGCCAAGCATTTCCATATTTGCCGAATTTCCAGTCATTCAACTTTCAAAAATGAGACTACAGGAACAGTTTTTACGCCAAGGCGTTTTTTTCCAGTTCCTCTTCTATGTTTTTAGTTTTAATCCACCACCACGTAAAACAGGCAAGGAGAATGACAATTGGTGATACCTCAAAAAGAAGAATTCTCATCCGCGATTTTTCCAGCATTCCGCCTCTCGATGCTCGATTGTTTGACCAGCACCACAACTTCGGAAGCGTGGAAAGGAAAATGCGGTGAAAAGGAAAGCGTGCGCTGATTCGAGGCGGACTCCATAGCAACGGACGAGATGACTGCCGAAAGAGCTGTTCGGTTCCTTGCCGGCCTTCCCTCTTTCTTTCCCTGTCTGTCGTTAGACCTATCGATTTCCACTCGTCACTCAAGACGTCTTCCATTTGAGCGAAAAGTTTAGCACTACTTTAGATTCTTCTCCTCTTGTAGTCCTCTGTTTTCCCACTCATTTTCCGGAATTGTATCTTACCAAAGAAGGCTTCCAGATGAGATGTTGGGGTAAGTCGACACTTTTATTCCAAGGAATTCGAAGGGAAGAAAATAATGTTGTCGGGAAGCTATGTGTTTCGGGTCTCTCTACAGTTCTTTTTCGGGAACCCGAGTGACCTCAAGCTGAAGGAAAGGATTTCTGATCGATGCCTGTAAGTGTTCAGATTGAGAAGAATGGTGTCCCTTTTTTAGTACACGAAAATGCTCACGTTATCGCTACTTCGATAATTTCTTAATCTTAATTTCTTAATCTTCAGGTTTGAGTTGACTTTAACATTGCTAACATAATAATTCAATTTTTGGATTACATTCCTCTCTCTGATGAGGTTTCCTAAGAATTACCTGCAATGCGGAAACCACAGTCAGAAATTTCATATCGTTGATATTAGGACTCTCATTACTCTTTAGGGAGCAATAAAAGGAAGTGGAATATATTAAAAAAATTGGGAATCACACAGAATCTTACCAGAAAATTCATTAAATATAGAGCTACCGAAGGTAGGAATAGGAAAGGGCTTCATTTCGTTAGAAAAATAATGAGAATTTGTTTGATACGTATTCTTTGAGCAGATGAATAAGTATTAGTCGCAGAAGAATACCACCAGTTCTCTTATCAAAACTATTTTGACTTCCTTCATTTCCGGCATCACTAACTTGTTGCAATTACAAGAACACGAATGAAGGAGAGAAAACATAAGATTATGAACTTATATCTGACACGAATTCAGTACAAAACCATTTATGTCGTCATGAATAGAATGATAATTTTCCTCTAAACTAGGAAAACTAACTTTTCGCCTTTTTGGCAAATCTAATTCACATCACTGGTCCGTTAAATTTCTTAGTTGATATCAATTCCAGATGGAAAAAGTGAAAATAACTTTAGTAAACTAAGACGGCTTCGGTTAGAAACACGTAAAATATTAAAAGTTTTAAAATCAAATGATCAACTCATTATTTCCCGGTATAATACCGACAACTATACGGTATGTATTAATTTAAAGCAAATAAATGATGTTAATAAAAATGCTATATTACTCTATAATCAGGACGAGAAAAACTTCCGTTTAACTTTTAATGAGATAGGAGCCGCTATAATACCTAAAATGAAGCCTTTTAATAATTTCTTTACCAAAATTTTCTTAGACAGAGAACCGAGATGTAAGATGTTTTATTGTTAATATTATGCGTAAATCCTATTATGAACAATTTACCCGCCAAAGATTTTCCTGACAACCCTCGAGCGTGCACAATAATGTTTCTGAAGCGTTGAACTTGGTAGTAATTTATAGCTGGTAATGAAAAGTGTTTTATTTCTGCTTACACAGTAATACTCCGCCAATAAAACGAGGTCTTATCTGCCTACCCACTGACCTAGTTTCTCTCGATGTCGTTTACTGCGGTTTACTACGATAACATGAAGCGGACGACTCGGACAAAAATGAGAAAAGAATGGAAAACATTCGACTACTCGAGATGAAATTTTCTCACCGTAATATATATCTCTTCTTCGAAAATACATGTAATAACTATTACCTCCAGAATATAAACATTTATTGGTATGATAAGTGATCTTTGGCGCAAAGGATGAGGAATTTATTCGTGCATTTAAAAGTTTATCAATTCAAGTCTTGCGACTACCGATTAAATAACTGAAAATTTCATGCTACGCTGCGTGAGATGCGTTTCCATTTCTATGGCAAATGAACTATGAAATAATTCATATGTTTGATAAGCATTTTATACATATTTTAAAGAGACTTTTTACACTTATTGCTTACAGTAAGGTCATCTGAATCAAACTCACGGNCTTGCGTAGTTCTTGTAAATCACATCGCAGATACCCATATTTTCATAATTTTTCTTAATGATAATCTGTGTTAATAGTTCACTTCCTGTAACATAACCTTGGAATCTATTTAGAGCCTTGACATTCGAACAGTCAATTTTATTTAACAAATCTCTAGAAAAACACGTCCCGCTTAAAAGTAGCTGCCTATAATACACCCCGATACACCCAACCAACCTCTGGCGGAAATTTTTATAATCAGCTCTGAATAGGAGGGAAAGCGATAAACAGGATGGCGAATGGAGCAGCTTGACGAAATTTGCAGACAGGTGCCGTTGACGGTAGGAATCAAAAGGGTGTTTCCCTTCTGAATTTCAAGCGAGGCAGCCAAAGAAAACCGGCGGTTTGATTAACGTATACAAACAGACGGTGAGATTCGTTGGACATGGCCCTATTGAAAGTTTACTCACCGATGAAATTTCTTCCCCTGCATGCAATATTGTCCTCTGTGCGTTGAGGATTTTGTTTCCTCACCGTGGAATTTTTATAGGGATCCGCCACGTGTTTACAAGGTCTTCTTGTTGAAATTACAATCCTCCAACTTATTATTATCTTTCCAAACTGAGACGGCTGAACGATAAGAGCCGAACACCCACAGCAAATAGGTCGTCGCATTATGATCTGGTTGCTGATCCCATAGTAGTTGGGAATGTACTAAATGTCCTCGGTAATTAGAATCGCGGAAGTGAGATACACAGTGGAACGGGAAAACAAACTCTGTGGCTGCGCAACCTGAAACGACTAATGCCAAACGCAAAGTTTTCTTGCGCTAATGCGTGTTTGTGATTTTAATGAGCTGTCATTCATGGAATATTGCACACGAGTGCGAAAGCTATCATAGGGTAAAATTGTGCTGTTCAAACCTGCGATGAATATCTATTGTTAAATTTAGAGCTATCCTTTAATTTATTACTTAAATATGCATTTTAGAGCTGTCCTTAAAACTTTGTTGTTTGCTGCCTCAAGATCAGATTACTCTTGAGCGTGGCATTGCTGCCTTTCTATGAAGACGACCACTCTTCCTAATTAAATATATTTCGGGAATTTTATTACGTCAATGGTCTACTCATAGGAAAGTCTAAGCAGAGTGTCGATTGAATAATGAACTTACATCTCACTTGATCTTGCCACAATAAAGGAATATGATCGTACCTATTTAACTTAGTTTAATATTCGATGAATTTGGGATTTACAAGTACTATAAGAATCAATTAAAGTGGGTATCAATTTAAAAAGTTTTGGATTAGTTGAAACTGGCGTTCAATTACAGATAATACTTTTACCTTGAAGTTCAATAAAGCGAATGATTAAATGGATGGAACTGTTTATTTTGAAAATATGACTACAATGCAACAATGTACATTGAGTATACCCAACGATAAATTTGCTTCAGAACTGCAAACAGGAAAGGACATGTTGACTGAAATTATATAAGAAAAATCTATAAAACAGGCATCTTATAAACTTCATTCGATCGATATTATGGAGGGTCATTTTGCTATGCTTCTTAGAATCTTTCATTTAATTGTATTTACTAGTAAATGTATTGCAGAATTCGATTAATCGGAACGTAAATTATATCAAATTGACCGTTGTAACGTAAAAATAGCAAACGATATGCACTAAAGAACTTCTGAAATGTAGACATTAGCATTGTGCATCAGAACATCAGAGGAAAAATATATATGCTAAGCGTTTGTTACGTTTTTGAGACACGTGCATGAATATAGATGCAGAGTTGCGAATTGTTGGATAAGATGGGATACTTGGAGGTAACTAACACTTTAAAGGAATTAATGTAGCATTAGAATTTATGAGGAGATGAAAAGTCAGTTGTG
The DNA here is from genome assembly GCA_000376725.2 of Ladona fulva. Taxonomy (NCBI): domain Eukaryota; kingdom Metazoa; phylum Arthropoda; class Insecta; order Odonata; family Libellulidae; genus Ladona; species Ladona fulva. Next base: position 109,664 of record KZ309034.1, read on the forward strand.
TTAGTCACCTAATCTGAAAAGAAGATGTACTATCAAAGTTGTAATTTAAGGGAAGCTGGAGGATAAGATAACAACAGCTGGGAAATGTTTCAGCTTTTACACGAGTTTAAAAAGAGTAAATAGTGTTACGTAACAGTACTATAAGAAGAATGTATACTTTGCGTTCTGGATAACTTATTGGGTAACCAGAGGTATTTTATTAGGGTTCGATTCCCAGTCCTATACGTTATATTTACCTCATTTAATTCAATTATTGAGGTATCAAAATACGAATAGTGATAAGGGAGATGTTAAAAAAAGGTGACCTGTCAGAAGGACAAACTGATGGTTATGTGTAAAACAGTTTAGGGAGCTTTATTGAGATAGCAGAATATTTTACGCTAATACTCCCACGACACTACAGTTTAACTTACAGTAAATTCTTGATCCACCCTTTGCTGAGAGTAATTCATCCTTTGAGCGGACGTTCCTTCGTATTAGTGACAGTAATTGGGTCTTAAATCTTATTCCTCCGCCCGAGCGTGGCTTACGTGTGAGATTAGAAAGGGGTGAACAGATTGCGCATCATTTTCAGCGCAACAGGAGATACGGGGCGCTTTCGCACATGTGCTGAGGTCATCTGTAGCGAAAGTAAAGAGATGGAACCGAAAGAAAATCAATTCTAGGAGAGGGATAAACCGCGAAAATAAACGTGGAAGTTGGGGAAGAGTGAAAAAGAGCTATGTGATGGGTCTAGAAAACAATATTTCGGGAACTTATTCCTGATTTGTTGCAATCGAAATTTATTTTCCTATGAATCCACTTCAGATAACAGATTTCAAGTTTTATATAAGAAAATATAATAACTCTTTCTATCCACACGTTCGCAAAGTAAGTATTCTGTTTTAGCGTAAGGATCATTATTCTTAGATTAAAATAAGCAATTTGAAGAAGTTTAATAACGGAAGGATTGTAAATCTTATATAGGTCAACATTAATCTGATTAACTAATTAATTATGATCCTCCTGACAAACTTCTTGTAATTATTAGCTTCCATATAGACACGACAGCTTCTTTGAGTTTTTCCGTTTAGATAATTTGCATTCCATAAATTTCGTCCTAATGAGTTCTAACTTTTTGGAGATAGAGTCATCTTTGATTGAAGTGTTGGCCATTATCTAGAGGGAGATTGATTTTCATTAATGAAGTACGTTTTAAAATCGGTAAGAAAGAACACAAGGGAAAATGAATATGATCCTCCAAAGAATGGAAGCTCCGCAAACACGATTTTTTTCAAGATTTACAATTCAAATCAAAACTTCCCCATGCATGACTTACTTACGCATTACAGGAATATAAACGCATTAAGGCTGTCGAAAGAAGCGATAACCTAGCCATTCCTACATCATCTGCTTCCTCATCGAAAATATTCTTTTATTAATTTCTTTGATAGTTATCCCTAAAGAGACAATACCATTAGATTTAGTGACAAATTAATTAAAAATATAATTAATTAACTTAATCCGTATTAATTAAGAGAATAAATTGATATTCACGATTTACATTTGTCAACTGAATCTTTAATTAGCATCCAAATGAGCCAAGTTAATTATGGGCCATTGCGCGTAATATGTTATACATTCAACTGTATATGATTTAACATACCTTTGCAGTTATGGAGAGCCTGTTTCTAGTGGTTCAGGGGCAGTTGGTCTGACATGAACATGACTGACACCGAACCGTTTCTAGTTATCACTTTCACACCTTTTTCATCGTCACCAGCTTCACAAGCGGAAACTGTTTCATTGCATTGACTAAATTTGCGAGTATTTTTTAAATTAAATGGAAACGTAATGAAATTAATTATTAACTAAGTTAGTATAACTGATATAAAATTTCTCCGAATCATCTAATATCTAGATTAAGGCCAACCGTGTCATTGCCCTCTGCTATAGTTAACTTTTTCATCTATATACAAACGTCTTGGGATACTCCAATTCTCAAAGTTAAGTTAGTTTGTTAACTGCACTTTTCATTTTCAACTTTTTTATCGCTTTTGCTCTTTCAACCTGATTTCCTCTAAACTGGTTGACGCAAAAAGGAAGAAAAATAAATAATCCTTCATCAAACCCAGGTAAATTTAGGTATTAGCCAATGCTTCGATAACAATTCAATGTCCGCGGCCGATTTGAATGAGCGGTTCCAAAAATTCAAGAATAGTAGGTAGATAACCTCAAACCACCAAAATGTATCAAACAGAAATTTGGGAAACTTCTGTTATTATAATTTTAAGTGGGATGGGCTTCGCAGATTTAAAAACGGTTGGGAACGATTACCTAATTATAATTGATGAATATGGCTTTGGAAAAGAGTAGAGGAGTTGATGAATGACTTGACTCCTTTTTATACGTGAATTGGCAATTTTGGGCAATATGGCGTCGCCCTTTTTGAAGTCGCTAACAAATTCCTAAAAGCATATCCCAAGCAGATCCCCTATCAGATCCCCTGCTGATAACCTGCTCAACTTATATAGCAAAATGTGTATGGATATCGTCGGTAAACGGACTTATTCTCATTGCGGACGGAGATAGCGTAATACTAAGGTTTTTGGAAAAGTGAGGTGCAGTATTTAAAATCTATTCACGCGTCAAAATGTTTTTGATTTCACTGATGAATAGAGCAGCCACTAAATCTATGGAATAATACGCTAAGTTAATTGGGTTTGGTCACATCATCCGAATTTGGCGCGAGTTTTCCTTCCACCGCTGACGTGATTTCCGCCGTCAGTCATACGAAAGATACTGGTCGACGAGAATCCTGGCCCTGCGGATGTGCACAGCTAACCCTGCGAATTTCTGAGACAGAACTGAAAAAAGAAGACGCTGTGTTTGTGCACACGAACTTGATAAAAAGCCCACAGGACTTAATTAGGTAGAACTTTTGATGGTTTGTGTTACTACTTACCACTTTACTGTGTTTAATTCTTATTTCGAGGTGATTTGATTTTTCAATTGGACTTGGTTTTGTCTCGCACATTTAATATGTATACTTGCTATTCTAATGCTATATGTAAGTAAATGTTGGCTGTTATTTCGTATAGTGTTGCTTATTCTTGACTTCGTCCAGGAACAGAATTTTGTGTTGTTTTAAACGATAGTATTTCTTTCGAATTTCGAGAAAGCGAGAGAGAGAATTCGGCACAAGAGTCAAATGCAGTCGTTTGGATTTCGGGTCGATGTAAAACGCGATTTCAGCCTGTTAATAACGCTGCAGCATGCATCGTCAAAGTCAAGATGAAATAGTCTATTAAGGTAAGTTTAAAAGTATACAGAAAAAAACTTTGGTAAAAACCAGAAAATAATATCTGATTCCCATTTCCTTAAAATTAGAATCAAAAGGACACTCTTCTTATCAATTACTATGGAATTCGATTAGGAACACAATATAGTAGTAGACTTTCGGAGATCAAGAAATGCTCTCTTAAATAAAAACACTGAATTCAACCTTGAAATTCTAGCTCCAAGCATGGAATACTTAATTTTTACATTTCCAAAACTACCCAATTGATTTATTCAATATGCTTTATTTTTTTTGGAAACATGCGTTGAAGGTGCAGTATTTAAATCCATCCACACGTCAGAATGTTTTTGATTTCATTGAGGAATAAAACGGTGACTAAATCTATGGAGTGAAATATATGGAGTGAAATATATGGAGTGAAATCTATGAAGTGGAGAATAAATAATAATATTAATTAAAATAAATTCCGAGGCATTAAAGTTGAAGTAATTTTTGTTTGCTACGATCTATTCAAAATGAGGTAGGAGAAAGATAGAAATATGGGGACTATGCAGAAAAAAGACGCGGAGTCATTCGTACAGATGTAAACGGTCGCTGGGTAAATTATTCAAGAGGAAAAAGGAGTTAAAAGGGCGGAGTTGAGGGATTCATGCAAATTTCAGTTGAAATGGCAAACACTTGCGGTGCGACGGGGAGATCAGAGAGATTCAAGAAGGGAGTAGTCGGAGAGATTCGAAATCGAAAAACTGGAGAGGAAGCATCGGAGAGATGGAAATGACTATGAGAGATGTGCCTCTGAAAGGCCGAAGAAATATTACATCCAAGAAAAAAATGATAATAAACATGTTTGCCGAACTTAAAAAATAAAGTTCGTTTACCTATTCTTATCCAGCACACCTAAGGAGGGTTTGCTGTAAGAATTCTCCGTCAGAATACTCCGTCAGAATACTCCGTCATAATAGCGTTTACTTTTCGTTTCCGAATTTATTCAAATCATTTTTCCGTTTGCCAATTCCTTTTCCCTGAAAACTTCTTTCTACATTTTCTATAGAATAATTTAATGTAAGTTTCTACTTGTCAGCACACCCGTATTTGTACTCATAAGCACCGTCCAATATTCATCATAAACACCTATATTTTAAAAGTATTCAATTTTCGTAACAACATTGGTTATACGGGTCAGGTTTTTCACTTATTTTTGTAATTCAAAACATCTCACTTCCATCAGGAGCGTCGAAGTTTTCACAGCGGCAAAACAATTTTTATTCGGAAATCAACGTGTAGTATTATCCCTAATGATGAGATGTTCTAGCACTGAGAGCACTGATTAGATTTAAAATAGGCTTATCAATAATCGATATTCCTTACTTTTAATTGAAAATCGATTTGATTAGGTTAACCTTATATGAGGTTGTAATACTTCATTTAGCCATACATAAATCATTCCAGTAATTCTTAACTTTATTCATTTGGGAGAATGTTTAATTAACCATTTGTATAATCTATTGAAAAATCAACTAAAAGATCATCCATTGGCACTATTGACAATCATTGGCACATTTAAATTCAATGGTAGTATTGCTTGAAAATGAGATGATTCCACTGAAAAGTATTTAATTAAATCAATTGCAATTAGTCAGCGCGTGTAATACGGATGTGATCTAAAAGAAGGGAAACAAATAAATATTTTTGTGTATTATTGTAATACATATAAGTATGGAAAATACAAATTTACTTATACCAAAATTAATTTAAATTATGACTCCTCAATGCTCTCAATTTTCTCTTCGCTACATCAATTTTCCTCACCTCATATTCAAATAAACCATCTTAGATACATTTGTGTATAATTGTTTAACTTGACAGATATAAGATAAGGCACGAAAGTGGTTACATTTTAATTTTCAAATATTAAAACGAATCTATCTGCTATATCTCTAAGCGCAATTTAACTGCACTGCTTTTGTTCATAAAGCGAGAGTAATATTGCCTCCGAATTAAATACTTAAAGCTAAGTTATAAAGTTAAAGTTTCTTATTTACTATTTCCCATTTATTTTATTTCAATGATGCTGTACGACGAGAATATTATAGAAATTATTTTTAATGTTTGTAATACATAAGACGGAAATCGTGTAGGTTTCAGCAAAGGCCGTAATTATGAGGAAGGTCTTTCTAAAAGGTCTCAATTCTTACATTTAGCGCTAAATATTTCTCGTGCTTGAAAAAGAAATCATGGAAAGATAAAACTTCAAATGAGCTCCAGGTATATTTGTTGAGCTTTTTATGGGAATCCTTTGTAAGGACGTACGAAGAAGAAATCTATCTAACTAGTTTGATCTAAAATGTGGTCATTCTTCCTGTTTCGTAAAGAGTAGGTCAACGTCAACCTCCATTTAGAATTCACGATCATGGGAAGGCTCCGAGGATAGCCTTCTTTAAAGATATCAGGAACAGGAATAGTTGTTCTACGCTTTCAATCTTTCTTGTCTTCTTTTATCTTTCAACCAAAGAGAATATCTCATTACGTTTTATCTCGAACGCTTTTAAGCTAACAATTTACCAATGGATCTGTAAATCTCTCTAATGATCCATCTATATCTCATTCACATATATGATTTATATTCTAGAAATTGGAAATTTGTTTCGTTCTCTGTCTCATTTCATCTCATCTCAAAATAATGATAGTTATTTTTGACTTTTGCAGCAAGCATTTTCAGATATTAAAGATTTTTTTCCAGATGTTAATCTACGGCAAAATTACTCCAATGAGTATGGCAAAATTACTCCAATTAGGATTTCTAGCTTTTTCCATCGAAGCGTTAAAGAATTTGGGTAAAAGATTATTAAAACGTCATGAGGTAAGGACGCAATTTTTTTCCAATAAGTTACCATGGAATAAATTTGGCAACAAAAAGCGAATCAGAGAATTAGAAATCCATTTGCAGTTTTTACAGAAACAGCTTACAGAAGGATGGAATTAGTTTCACGAAAATCAACAATAATCACATTATTAGTAATTACGAAGAAAAATAAATACAAATTGGGCAACTCTGACGCATAAAATCTTCCTCGTATTTTTGATAGAATTCACTGAAAGTTAAAGTTTATTATGGGTAATGGAATAGGATGGAATTACTGAATTATATCACTGCCGGATAAGTTTCAATTTCAATTAAGGCAATTTGAGTTCAGTTTTATATCTTATTATCAAAATTGTGATTAAATTGGGATCTAACCGTTGTTTATTAAGTTAGAAAAAACGCGAATACACGCGCACTCTGTAATTAATTAAAAACTTATAGTAATCTTTAAGAACAGAAGCGTTCTGCTGCAACTATTATGCTGCAGTTCTCAGAAAAGAATTATTGATCCCAATGTCGCTAGAAAATTGCGTGGGGAGTACAAATACGGAGAAGAGGATTCAGGTTAAAGGAATTCCGAAATGCGCTCGTGTCCCTGTGGGGTAGGGATACAAGACCTTGGAGAGGTCCCAGATCCGTTTGTATTTTCCTGGTCAGTGCATTCTAGAGAGGAACTTGTGATTTATAGAGGTTTACTCTTAGGTAGGAAATTGAAACACATGCAAGACCTTATCAAAGTGATTCGTCCTCGAGATGCTGCTCAAAGCATCCTATCGCCTAAAAATGTGACGTTGATCACATTTCTTTAACCAAAATATGAAGACATTCTTTTTAATGGGGCTAGTTAAAGGAGATGTAATAGTTTATTTCTAGGAAACATTTAGGAACGTTGTAAATCATTTGTTAAAGTAATTTTACGGCTTTATTATTATTTCTATATTTGAGTGAATAGATTTTTCTCTCGAGCGTTGAAAGTAAAGTACTGTGTTCCAGAAATGTTTCGAATTTCTTTTCGTAACTTCCTATTTTCATTATTTTTCTGTAATGCTTGTGTATGTCTTTTATTTCCAGTTTAGTCTTTTCTAGCCATTTAACTCTAAATTCACATTTCTGCAGCCTAATTTCAGACTGTTTTGTTTCTTTTCCGAGCAACTTTCAATTCCATACAAAATGTAAATCCCATGTTCTCCTTACTCCTGGTTATACAAAAGCTTTCTTGTTATCCAAATTCGGTGGTTACGTGTAAGCATTGTTTTCTCGTAGGTCATCTTTCGAAAAAACTACAGTAAAGAATTTGGACCGGATTAAATCCAATATCTGGAAGATTTTAAAGGAATGCAAATTAATAAGTAATGCTGTACTCTTAAGAGAGCAATGCCGAGCCAGTTCGAAAATTTTGGAAATTCCGTTAATCTGTTTATCTTGGGGAAGCTGTAAATTCTCCAAATGAGGGTCTCTCTCTTAAACTTTCGTGCCGATTGCCTCCCTAGAGATATAAATTCCGAATTTGCTGCTGAACTTCTTCATTGCATCCAACAGATATCTTTGGAATGGATGCAAAGCTAATTTCCCGCATATCAATGTTTCTTTCCGAAAAAAATCGATGTTTCTTTCCAAAGGTCGGGGTGACGGAAAAGTTCGCGAGCGATGTTATTTTGCGTTAGTTAGATCTTATCTTGAGTATGCGTGTAATGTATGGGACCCTGACGATAACAGTTGTATTCGAAAATTAGAAAAGGTGCAGCGAAAGGCGATATTTTTGTGAAGAATTACGATAAATCAGTGAGTGCCCATGCAAATGCAATACATAATTAGTTATCTCATGGAAAATCTCCCCATAAGTACTTGAAATTAAATACGAATGGCCTAAGATCAATCAATATTCGCGAGGAACTATTAAAGATAGTAAGACAAACTGGTATAATTATAAAAGATGGAAAAGTTGCATATAAGATAATTTATCATACTAGAAACAAAGTAACCTCTTTCATGCGATGGATATTGGAGCAATTCAGTTTTAACTTAAAAGAGCTTTTAAATCAGCAATAACTTCCAGGTATTAAAGGTTAAGCAATATTATTAAGCTTTAGGTTTTATCTAAAATATTTCCGATAAGACTTGAGCGCTCTTTCTTTCATATGAACAATCATCACAAGCTTTCAAAGTAACTTCAGGTGTACCTCAGGGAAGTGTGTTAGGGCCCTTATTATTTTTAATTTATATAAATGATATGCCGAAAAATATTAAATCGAACGTTCGTTTGTTTGCTGACGATTGTATTATTTATCGAACAATAAGAAATCTTGGAGATTGCATCGCTCTACAAGACGACCTAACAGAGTTGAACGCATGGCTTGTTAGAAATAAATTGAAATGTAACGCTAACAAAAGCAAAATAATAAACTTTAACCGGAACAAATTTCAATTCAAGTATAATATAGGAAACTTATGCGTTCCAACAGATAAAAATATTCGATATCTAGGGATTACCTTCAGTAATAACTTAAATTGGGCAAGTCATATCGAAAACATAACCTGTAAAGCGAACAGAACACTTAATTTTGTAATCAGAAACCTTAAGAAGTGCCGTAGGGAAGTTAAAGA
>KZ309034.1:134168-211437 GCA_000376725.2 Ladona fulva
AAATCACGAGAAATAAAATCGTTTATTAGACTCATAAGTAGTGGAAACTTCTCTTACACTCTGGTGTTACTGATTAAATTCGTCAGACAAAATCAATCCTTTGACATTTAAATCAAGTACTGCTATTTTCGCATGTTACATCAGTTACGGAAATTGGTTGAAAACTTTTATCGACTTAGTGGCAGTGATGGGTAGAAACTTCTATAGTATCTGTTGAATTTATAAGGATATCAAGCAGTGGGCATATATTTATCTTAAGAAAAGGTAATTCTTGTTACTTCCCCAGGATGTATTTCTTTCGGCTACTTTCGGTTATGTCAACCGGTTTAATGTCAACCAGTTTACATCTTCAAGAGTATATACATCAGAAGAAGTATTTTCCTCCATCAGTTTCCAGTTATTCTTTCTCCCTTTAAACTTGTGTGCATCAATAGATAAGGTTACTTTTGGCAACATAAACTATACTTGATGTCCTCGATTTAACGAAACGTAGATAATGTGATCGTAATTACAACCATTCCTACCAATAAAGTAAACTTCTTCTAAAATTAAATTTCATTTTGAGGATATTAAGAGAAGCTATTGGGGAAACTACTTTGTAAAGCGGTAGCATAGAGGTATTATTCCGATTTCTAGAGAATTGCTCGATGAGAAAAATATCCGAGTAACAAGACAATTGTGGAATGGAAGTTGCGTATCGACCAAAGAATTTCATTAGAGAAACTCTGCTATGAGATCACCGTCAAGTAGAGGGAGTACTTTTGAGGTGAAGTAAAGGGATAGGTACGCCGATTACGGATCGACGCAGTTGCAATCGCTTCAATTCCCTTACTTTCCCCTTCCTCCCTCCGCGATTCCAATTCTAGTGACCTCATTCAGCCAACTGCCACCTCAATTCACTTTTGTCGTAAACCACCGGCTGACCCCACTAAAACTAAGATCCCCTCTTTCTTCCTTTAAAAATTACTCTTGGGCACGAAACTTCAGATTGTGCCTTCCGTTCGACCACCACACCCAGCAGCACACACGTCTGCTGTTAATGGATCCATTTACCGCACCCTCTGAACAATATTTGCTATCTCTTCAAGTGTTCCCGTAGTGGTTCTTTTAATTGCTAGAGACCCACCCAATTCCGAACGTGCAGACAACTTTTGAGTAACAAAGACGATTTATATGTAAAATATATTCGCAAAGTCAGCCTGAAACAATCGTTAATCGGTAGCGACAACCATCTTACCATTCTAGACTTTCTCTCGAAGATTGAATTGCGTAGAATCTATAGTGTGCTTAAGCTATCCGTCTCAAGTATAGTAAATATGGAAATGCTGATATTTAGACAGACTTACATATTTTCGATTCCAATAACTTGAAAGTGCATATTACGTACATGCTTCATCTCATAATATGTCATTTTTTTCTTCTTCCTCATATTTAAGCGTCATAAGTTTATATTAATGTATATGCTACACTTTTGAAATTAAGAAATCATTTTCGTTCTGCAAAATTAATTCTTACGTATTTATGTTTAACACAGATTTTTCAAAAATATTTTCTCAATTTCTGAGTATCACGAAGATGGCACAATAGTAATTTGACGTGTCATACTATCACTGATGTGAACACTGACATATACCCACTTGAAAAGGCCTATTGCTTTAGCAAATGTTCTAGCAAGAACGATAATGTTGCCCTGGCATTTTTGATCAAAATTTTACATTATTTCCGTATTTGCATAGATTTCTTGGTTCGAAGTCACTTCTTATCTAAATCCTGTACTGGGTAACTTAGCGAAAATTTATACTCTTTCCTGGATTTATATTTTTAAAGTATTCGCAAAATATTTGAAAATAATAATGAGTGCAACTATAAATCACTCTCTTTTCCTTTTCATTGAGAAATAGACATTTCTTATTTTATTCATAATGTATACTGTGAAGCAAATTTGAACTGTTTATACGTTGAAGAATAAGGCTACCCTAAAGTCAGGGGTTCCGTTTTCTTTTGCTCCCGTTCCCCAATCGTCTTTTTAGTGAATCATTCCGTATTCAATTTCCGTCCTAACCAGAAATGAATTAATAAACCAAAGTGGAATAGGAAGTCAATTTTGCTAAGGCGACCGATTTGGAAGTAAAAACACTTAACTAGTATGGTATATTTACTTACTAGCTACTTACGGTACCTGTTGGACAATTATCCCATACCTTGCACTAACCCACTGAAATTGCTAGTCTATAATGTGAAATCTTCCTCCATTATTTGCTTATTTTGTGAAGTTGTTTATCGGAAACCATAGATAATTCATAATGTCTCTTATTCCCTAGAAACTTCTGAAGATAGAAATATAATAGGCCAATAAAAAAATCAATAAATTGAATAAAGGGTCTTAGTAAAAATATAATATTTCGAAAGTTATGATAATAAGATAGAAAGACTCATATGTACACTTTTCCATTAATAAATGTGTAAATGTCCTAACTGTCGCATTCAAAATGTAGGTACAGAATTATAAATATCTTCTTCCGCAAAAACAGCCAATTCTTAATTATTAGAATATATTGAATGTTTTCTCATCTGAAATAAACTGACTTAATTACAATGAAACCTTAATGAAGCGATGAATACGACAGTGATTAAAATGCTTCCATTTTGCTGGACGGGTTGCAATCTTGATTCCTCCTTCTTTCCAGTTTCTTTTGTTCTCAACTCAATCTGCTCTGCTCTGACGTCCTTCATTCTTTTTCATCAAAAAATCCCTGCTTATTCGTAATCACCCCTTCTCTCCCATCCTTATGTAATCTTCTTTCAGATGTTTTCTTGCATTTACGACTCCCTTGTTGAAACTCTTCATTAAGCCCTTCCTGAGATAATCCTCGTTCCGAAATATCAATTTAAATTTCTCTAGATGAAATCAAATCTTTTTATAACCTTAAGTCAATCAACTGATTTAGAGAAGTTTCGAAAAAGTGGTTAGTATATTACAGGTCTCTCTCTTTTGATTAACATGTAAGGCCTTCTTTTGGTAAATTTACGAGATAGAGGAGTAAAAAAACAATTTTTTAATTAATTCAACCTGTGGATGAACACAAATTCAACGAATTTAACTGAATAAAATTTATGTATAGGTTTATGTAACACTTATTCAATAATCTTTATGGTTTTATTAACTGTTGAAAAACATAATGTCTGAAATTCTTCTCAAGATTGTATAAACTTTCGACCCTTAGCATGCTACTATTTAGCAAGACTGAATTCAAATAATACAGCAATTCATAGGATATCGACCTGAAAACAGCCCATTTTTACGCATGGGAAAGAGTGAAAGGTAACTTTGCACGTAAAGGCGTTAACCTAGGAAAATGTTCAAGGAGAAACGGACATAAAAAGAGACTGACGGACCGGAAATTGGGGGATCTGGGCTCGAGTCCTGGTTCTGTCAGACTTTTTCATGTCCGTTTCTCCATAGAAGTCCATTTTTAATCTTGAATTTCTCGGTCATTGTCTTTCTATACTTGTAGTCATCTTTTCCAATAAGAGTAAGCGAAAAATGCGAAAGAGTAAGATTTATTAAAATTGAATTGAGAAAATTATTTAAGGGTCGTAATCCTTGAACTTGATTCTTGCAGTGAATGAAGCGTGTGCAGTAGCACACACACTGCAAAAGTAGCAGTCCAAAGCGATATGTTTTCTTAACAAATATTATAATCGAAAACCAAGCGTAACTAAATGAGATAAATCAGACGCATGTCGGATGTACTTGAAATAAAGAATATTAGAAGCTATACTGCGATTGCTTGATAAATTCAGAGAAAGTACGCTTACGGAAAAAATCGGTATTATACGAGACCTCTGACACTTCGGCCGATCCGACGAGAGTAAAATGAAAGAAATAGACGCGATGACATGTCGTTTAAAAGACTTATTTTTCCCCAAACGATACGTGACAATAACAAGCAGTAAAAGTAGTTATAATGCTCCATGTTTACACCTCCTTTAACACGTAGAAAAGGCGGCATACAACTATAAAAGAACATGATACTCGTTTAGTGAGATTTAACTAGGTGCCTGTGAATTGTGACGTTTCATTCGAATCTTATCGGCATTTGGGATTCAAATTCGAATCTGAATGCGATTTTTGCTGGAATTACTTTTTCACTATTTTACATGGTATGTATTTGTATTGTTTTTGTATTCATTATTTCCAATTTCCTTTGGAAAATTTACCGTAAAATATAATATAGAATATATAAAATTGTAATATAGCTACCACAAAGTTTAGGCCGAATTATTAAATTACAGTGAAATCCTTCTGAAGATATCATTTCAAAGGTAACATAAAGAGAAGAGGTTAATAAAACTCGAATTGCTTAAAAAAATGTGACAGGTAAATATTAGGAAAGCGGCGCTCAATAAAGTTTCACACATGAATGATCCATTGACATTGATATGTAACTTCACAAAGTGAAGACTTTAATTCCTCTGCTATACCTGGTTGACTTCTTAAATTCATCAGCTCGGTGCCTGGTTGCATTCATCTCTACTCAACCATTAGCTACAAAAATCTTTGGAGATGGAATGAGGTAACTATGCTAGATGAGGAGTGAGGTAGTTCTCCCTACCTTATTTCAATGAGTCAGAATAGCAGTGGGTATGAATAGTACTAGAATATGAGTGGGTATGAGATGAATCCTAAAAAGTAAAAGGATTGCGTCAAGTTAGCGTACTCTTATTTTGTAATCAGTGTCATTTATTAATACATAAAGTAAAAAAGGAGTTATGATTTGTTACTTAATGTAGATAAACTAATGATATCTTATAAAAACTTATAAAATGAAAAGTCATCTTATTCGAGCCAAAATTAAAAATTCCCTTTATCTTTGTATGAGTTTAAATATGTGATGTTACTACGCCATAAAACATGGGCACAGTAGGGCTATTTTCTGTTGCAAGAGATAACTCCCAAGTGTCATGATATACATTTTTTATGAGTTTTTACTTGTACTCTAAGATGTCGTACCAGATGTCTTGTTCCCTTTATATAGAGCAACAAGAGTTATGCAATGCATAAAGGTAGTGACTATAAAATCTCGCTAGAATATGCACAACAAGCACATAAAATGAAATTATCCACATGTGAAATTCAACTTTTAACACCTTTTTGACTTTTACATCTTCGGTACACTATTTTGGCTAATGTATAGCTCCGGTGATACAGCGCTGACGATTTTCGTTATCAAAATTATACAACGTATGGATTAAATAAAATACGTCAACCATGACCTTAATAAAAAAGCGGAATATTGGTAACGTCAACTTTCATTGTAAATCCTCCCGAAAGCTCCGTGTTGTGTGGCGCGTTGTTTACTGATCCATATTTCGCATTCGCAACATATTAAGGTTGATTAAATTTGGGGACTCGGAACATGATTGATTTACATAATTTTTCCTCGACATCGCCTCGAGACCCTCAAAAGCGCGATTGCAGCTTAGGGAATCTCTCGTCTGAATTTTAGAGATATTTTTTCCGCTACAGGACTTTCAATCGCATCTTCCAGAAGGAACATGAATTTTTCAAGCGATCCGAAACGCAGATGGAAGCTACGGAATTTCGAGTCTAAAGTATCATTCAAGTCCGCCACACGAAGCTCAAACTCCCGTCATGACGTGGATTCATTTTTTTGAGATATTCGTTTTAAAGATTAATCCGACGGTTTTATATATACAGCACACAGCCAAAGAAAATCAAAATTCTAAAGTTTATTCGTCTAGATTTCCATACGTTTCCATCACTGTGGGCGCGACATGAGCCGTTATTAAAACGCATTTATTATTTAGCCGAATTATAGATGAGTTTCACTTTTGGTAAGCGAAAAGTATGGAATTTTATTGTGTATAAATTCATTGTAGATAATGTATAGTAACGATTTCTAATTTTAAGTAGCCTTGTTTCATAAATTTTGTGTTTGGGAAGTAATGCTAACTTTTGACAGTGGACCTAACTGTAAAGATGTATGTAATTTTGAATTTTGTTATGTAAATGGTTGGACGTGAGAAAAGGAAGCAATAAGTTCTGTAAATGTGTATTTTTTATCCTCTGAAAATATGATACAGAATCAGGCGTAACTTTCTGGAACTTATTCTATCCTCATTGACTTTTTTCTCTGGAAATAAGTTTACAATATGCTATGTTTAAGGTGCATGTTAATATTTTATGGAGCTTTTAAAGTTGATTGTAATCCTGGACCCCGGCGTTTGCGGTCCAGAGTTCTACTGAATCCTACACTACCGAAGTGCTCTGTAGTTTGGCATTAGGCAGTGAGCAGATAGGCAGTTCGCACGAGTGCTGGTTGAAAATTTTTACTTTAGGAATTAATAATAAACAGCCGTTACCTATCTTAAGGAAGAATAGACTTGAAAAAAGTCTGACTAAACCGGGAACCGAACCCGGCTCTTCCAATTACCGGTCGGGTGCTCTGTCCATTGAGCTATCCCGGCAGAAGATTTCTGCAAGCCCTTCGGGAGACTTTGTGGGCAAGGACTGTGATTTCGTCCACTCTTTTTTTCAAGTCTATTCTTCCTTGGGATTTTTCCTGGGTGCGCACCATCTTGCGCAAAATCACCCTTACCCGTTTTCCTGTTATCTAGTTCTCAGATCCGATTAAACCACCTTCTCAGATACCTTAATCTGATTCCGCGGAAATTAGAGCGAAAAACTATTAAGTAAGCGATTTTGGACAGTTTTCAAAATCTGCTTTAAATAATAATTTTATTAGTTTTTCCTTCAGATTATACACAGGGTTGAATGAGAAAGCCATAGCAACACATTCAAATCAACTATTGTATTTTGTTGACATGGTTTTGGAATTCTATAAAATTATTAGAGATCCTACATGTTATAGAGTAAAATGAATGCTTCACATTCTTCGATAAAATTTCTTTTACTTTCATAAAGAAGAAATCATTATATACTGCTTCAGGTCGTAATAATGGTAAAACTGTTGTTAAAATTAAGAACTCATTAATATCAAAGAATGTAGTAGAGAGACATGGAATTAGTTTCACCAAAATGTCGATACGATGAAAGCTACAGACGAGAAAAATTTCTAATATACAGAGATATTTTTAGAATGGGAAAAAGTGGTAGTTTAACCAATAAAAAGCGAGGAGAGGTAATTTAGATCAAATTAAGTGCAGCAAACTGCCGGAAAGCATGGCTAAGAACAACTAGAATCATCAAACAGCCGATATTTGAAAGATTTGGTTCTTTTTGCAATAACAGCATTCAACGGAATCGATTTCAAATCCTCAACGTCGCGACCAGGAATTTAGACAGATGTAAGGGATATTGGCACTTTGTTCATACGATTAATTAACTTTGATAATTACCAGATATCTGTTTCATAGGCTAGCAGATCATACGGGGAAACCATGTCCGCGTCCTCCCAAAAATCTCCTAAAAGATACGTTAAAAATCCCTTTTTCATATTTCGTTCCTCTGATCGAATTTCCTCATCTGGAGGCTTTTACCCTCTCTCCCTCCGTCTTATTTACGATGCATTCGTGTTAGTTAATGGGGAGAAAATTTGATTAGCTCCACATCATATACTGCTCCCTTTCGTATATGGGAGAATCCTACATTTGTGCTGCATTGGCGTATTCTTAATTAAACCCATATATCCTTGGTCAGTTCCATTAACCTGAAATTCCGCTGAGAGAATGTCTCTTTCAAGCGTTTCGAAGGCTCAAATAGCGAAACTATGTTACGGAGTTTCTCTTTCGCATTGAGTTGGGAACGTTGCTCCGTTTCATCGCAGAGCAGGCGCTCAACTGCAGGCGCGTTTAAGCATATTAAGTCTACTGTTTCCGCTCAAGAGGCGTAAGAAGGATAAAGTGGTTAAAACAATTGATCTCTTTATGAAAAATATCCCCTCATGCACTTCTAGGGAACGGTATTTCGTGGGTAAAGTACGGAAACACTTTTCCATTCATGGCTTCTTTGTTAAAGGTTGCGCTTACACGCTTCCGATGAGCGCCTTTTTATGAGATTTGCTTGAAAAACAAATACTAAATGCTTAAGCGCAACAAATGTCCTTTCCTTATTTTCCGCTACCAGTATTGAGTAGCTATTTTTTTATAGTAATGCAAATAGATTAGAGGTGGTAAAGCGTGACCAATGCTTACAGAAGTCTCGTTTGGGGTAAAACATTGTTATTATTGTATGTTTAACTCGCAAATAAATACACGCTATGTATAAATTCTCAATTAAATTGTTCATAAATTATTAATAAAAAATAAATTATATCCTAAATTTATCCAGCTTGTTTGATCGACTTATAATCACTGTATCTATATCGACAAAACAGCTTAGTATTTTTATGATCCAGAGGTGGAGATTTATTAAGGATTCCATCAAATCCGCCAACTCTCCCAGGATAGAGCAACTCTTTTGGATTTATTGAGGAATAGCTCTTCTCTCTTTATGGGACGTCAGCTCCTTCAAATCTTAAGGTTAAGCGTGCCTATCAGTATCACCTGAAATCCAGCCTCTTATTTCGGTCCATATTAGCGATGGAAAGCCCATCAAAAAGAGTAATCCATCTAAAATTTCTCCTTCAGTGTTGTAATTTCCGTGTATTAAGGAAGAGAGTATGAAGTCGAAGATGCATATACGATTCTCATTCCATATTGGGTACCCATATCTTATTTCGCACATAAATAAAAATTTCTCAGATAATGCGTTGTTTTTAAAAACATTAAATTCATTAAGGATTCCTCAGATAACTTAGAATATCTAACTTAACATAGGAAAACGGGTAAGGGTGATTTTGCCCAAGATGGTGCGCACCCAGGAAAAATCCCAAGGAAGAATGGACTTGAAAAAACGCAACGTTTTCCCGATTCTCGGTCCCGTCATTCTTTTTTCAAGTCCATTCTTCTTTGGGTATCTAACTTAAAATAATCCAATGCAAATTGCTTTAAAAAACCTAGGGTTTTGCTTAAATTCTCTCACGAATACCTTTCCATATCAATTTCATCAAATAAAAATGAGCGCATCTTACGTACTAGAGTGTATCTGCTTGCATCTCTAAGCTATAATAGCCACTCCATTTAAGTTCAAGGGAGAGAAACTTGGAACACGGTTGTCGATGAGTTTGAGCTTTAACAAATCTCCGTAATTCGTGCGTTGGCTGATGGAACTCGCGTTTGGCGACAAACGGGAAGTTCCGGATTACCAAAATCTAGGAATTGCCGTACGCCGATTTCGGAAACAGAGCTTCATTTTTCAAAGGGAGCCCTATGGCAATTGTGTACGGGTAGAGAAGCTTTATTTCAAAATGCGCGTAGGGTATTTCCTAGAAATCGGTAATCCGGGACTACCCGTCTGTCTCCAAACTTGAATTCCGTCAACCGATATACGGCTTACGAAGTCTTTTTAAACCTCTAATCCATTTACGTTATCAGTATCTCTCACGCACTGGTGCTCAATTGTTTCAAATTATTAGCTCAAACTGATTTCTTAAAATGGACTCTAATGTTGTACTACTCAAGCTTCTCTCCTAAACGCTATGGCACTTAACCTCTGGGTATTACACCATTGTGCTCTATTTCCACAGCCGTTTCCATTAATGTATCCTTTCATTTATTGACATTTCCTCCCTTTCCCAGACACAAAAAAACAGAATTAAACTTTTTACAATCACAGGGGATGCATTACGGATGAATTGAAATATTCGAGGGTTAAAATATGATATGTCAAGGGAAGGGGGAGGAAAGGAGGAAAGGGATAGCGGAAGAGATTCAGATCGAGAGAATGAAGAAACGTGGCGGGGTAAGGGATGGATTGAGGGCGCTGGAATAGAAATTTCCGGAGAATGTAGGAGGTGAAAGGGAAAAATAATAGTGGAAATCTCTTTCATCTTTGTATATCATTTAACCTCTACTGTATTTTCGTCAATATCTCTTCGCTAAAAATGAGTTTAACCTCTCCAACACATCGCCTTTATACCTATCGCTGTGGATTTTTCTTTCTGTTATATATAATGCTTTTCCCCTTCCACTGTTCTCCAGATACAATATATTGAATCAATTCTGTTTTCAAACAAGGGCTTCGAACCGTAATTTCCGGTTTCCGCTGCGGTTTGATGACAAAAAGAAATTTAGGTTCAGTTTCGGTTTCGCTCCTTATGCCTTCGACGAGCCATTATTTTCGCTCCATACCATCATACACTTTCTTATGCTATTTTTATTATTTCTAAATTTTCTCATTCGCTTCAGATTAAGTCAATTTTTTGAGGAAAACCTTGATATACTAAGAAAATAATATCAATGCCTACCATCATACACTTTCTTATGCTATTTTTATTATTTCTAAATTTTCTCATTCGCTTCAGATTAAGTCAGTTTTTTGAGGAAAACCTTGATATACTAAGAAAATAATATCAATGCCTAGTCAGAATATTGGATCAGAAGCAAGTAAATGCTAAGCATTCAAGATATGTAAGAATAGAATTATATTTACGTTTTCCCATTCATGTATTTAGAATACGAGCAGTTTCAGTATCGATCGACCAGCATCAGGTCTGTAATCATGGCCGATCTGTGCCGAAACCGGTCGTATACTGATTGCATTTTTGGAAAAACGTAAATGTAATTTTATTCTTACATGTTCTTGTGATGGATTTCCACTTAATAGTATCTGCCACTAATGACATTTTATGCTAAGCATTCCTTTTTGGAAGCTGCAAGCCGTAGTTACACATATTTAACGAATATTTCTCCGTTCAATTAAAATGGTAGTATCGAAAAACGGAAACCGGAACGGAAAAATAACGTTCCTTTTCGTTTGCTTCCGGTTCGACGTCCTTTTTCGAACCCAAACAACAACGATAGTTTATGGCAACTTTTAATTTTTGACGGCTTCTTTTCGCCCGAATAAACTTTTTTCTTCTCCAATGACCCATTTGTCAAATGGATTCTGTAGACTCCATTAACCATCCTTCATTTAGCCTCAGATCCACTGCTAAGCAGGTGACGCCATCACCAAGACGGAGCCATAAAAGGTGATCCTTTCACGCCCATTAATGTGCCGCACGATTCATTCGCTCATTAAACCGCAGGATGAGCGGCAGTCATCCGAGAGACGTCCGCAAACGGCAAAGGAATGCAGTTAGGCCGCCGGATCATGAAATTACCCCGGAGAGATTACTCGGGCGTGGGTTGAGAACTAGATGATATTAGCACTTACTCTGTGTCGGAATGGCTCGCATGAGAAAGGTCCTTCCGCAACGCTGCGATTCGCTCAACTTGCCAGAGTGATGGCGACCGAAATTCTCAGCGCGTGAGCTGAATTCTGCGTTTTTATAAAGATGTTCGAATGGCGTATTTTATATCTTGCTCTTTGAAGGGGATTAGGAACTTCTTCGGATATGAGTACCAGTATGGTGGAATTGAAAATACTCATTCCGTAAATTTCTTCATAAAGCTTAACGGAAAAAAACTGAGCATTGACAGAGCAATGTAGGCATAAAAAGTTGGCGAGTTAATTGATATTTCAAGGGAGGTGAGAAACTCCAAGGTCACCGGGAGTTAAACTGAATTCAAAGGCAAAATTGTTTTCTTTGTTTATGTCAGTTTCCAGTTTGTCTTCCATATTATAGAAAGAGTCGGTCTGTACAATCTTCAGCCTATAGATTGGTTTGAATCTCATCTTCATAAAGGAATAACTACTGTGAAAAATAGTAACAGTGTGGAAGAGACGCGGAATGGTAGTTCAGTGGTTAGAATACCATCCAGGAAAGTGGGTGACCTGGGTTCGAGTCCCAGTCATGTCGCTATTTTTCACACTTGTTATTACTTTTCGTAACGTTAAAAAAGAGAGATCTTAATCAATGCCATTATTCAGCATTACTCATACCTCAGTAGCTTTCAAATCATCACATTCACAAACAAAACTAAGATAAAAAAACGAATTATGCGATTTTCTCTATCCTGTGCCAAAGGACAAATAAAGAATATTCCGTTCATCAGGAGATGGTAGTAGGACCCATATAAATAGTATAATGTAATATATTATTTATTTATTTAAATTCACACTGCAATGTTGCCTTCTGGCCAGGTGGCAGAGTTGGTGGAGAGCCAAACATACTAAACATAGGATTGCCTGGCATTCGCCCAAGAACTTCAGGAAAAACCCTCTAAAAACCTCCCGTTATATATTTGATAATGCAAGTAAAAGTTGCTTGCATACTGTAAGCTAAGGAGTGATTAGTTAATACTAATCACCCCAAACTGTTTCCCAATCGGTACTTACAAACCTCTATAATGTGAGAAATAAATTGAATACGAAGGTTTAAAACCTAACCATAGATACACAGTGATACTTCAGGGCGCCAACTTCTGGCCTTTCGTAATGAACACTCAATAAAATAGAGAGAGGGCCATCGGGGGACCTAAGTAAGTATCTATGATGTTTCAAAAGCCTATATTTCAAACATGGGCTATTTCACCAGAAGGACTAAGCTAAATTGGAATTTTAATATCCCCCGGGGCCCTAAAACATATATAAATAGCTAAGAAGCTTTCAAAATCCACGTGGGACCCAAGCAAACGTCCAGGTTGCCAGTGAACGATTGAGCATATCGATTCTCTTATTCCGACTTTCCCTGTGATTTATAGTTGAAGATCATTTCGAGCGACCTAGGGTCACTTTTGATTTTTTCCAACGTCTATACGTATATTAAAGATTTCTTTCCTCGTCATACCGTGTTGCAGTCACCTATCTCTTTGTGGACTGTTTAAATAAGTCCAGTGGTTCACCTCAAAGTACTTCTCACGGAGAAAAGGAAGCAGCCTGGCTTAGAACAAATGACCATACTACTTGAAATCGTTGTCTATTACGTTTTGTTACCTCCACTTTTAATTGTAGTTAGTTAACCTATATTTTAAAGTAGAATTCAGGAAGTGCATCAAAATAAAAATGCGCAACGCCAACGTGTCGTCCGCTGCTAACTAAGAAAATGACAATCTGCTTTCGTAAAAAAATAAACATTTCAATCATCACCAGTTTTGAGACCAAATCTAACCGGGAAGCGCTATATACAGACTTCGATATCCCTGCGAAGATGTGCCTAGCAGATGTGTAATTTTTTTTAGATAACGGAATTCAAAGGGCTTTCTTGAATTTACATTTACAAAAGCAGGGAATTCTTTTCACCGACCTAGCGTCGAACCTAGGATCATTTTGGGAAATGTCTTTGCATTACACGTTAGAGAATCACCTCCTCTAACGGCAAGTTGAATTTCATTTCCCTATTTTATTTANTATATATTCCCTAACCTTTTGGTTTTACGTCTTGCTTCTACCTTTTCCCAACCAAGTTCCTTAATCATTTCATTGGCACTATCCGTTTTCCCATATCTGCCCAAAACGAATCTTGCTGAGCGCCTGTGTACATTATCGAGTTTGCCCGTAATACCTTTTTGATGTGGATCCCAAACGCTATCGTTATACTCTAGCATCGGCCTAGCAATAAGCATTTTCTTTAACTTCCCTACAGCACTTCTTAAAGTTTCTGATTACAAAATTAAGTGTTCTGTTCGCTTTACAGGTAATGTTTTCGATATGACTTGCCCAATTTAAGTTATTACTGAAGGTAATCCCTAGATATCGAATGTTTTTATCTGTTGGAACGCATAAGTTTCCTATATTATACTCGAATTGAATTTTTTTAAAGTTTATTATTTTGCTTTTCTTAGCGTTACATTTCAATTTATTCCTAACAAGCCATGTGTTCAACTATGCTAGGTCGTCTTGTAGAGCGGTGCAATCTCCAAGGTTTCTTATTGTTCGATAAATAATACAATCGTCAGCAAACAAACGAACGTTCGATTTAATATTTTTTGACATATAATTTATATAAATTAAAAATAATAAGGACCCTAGCACACTTCCCTGAGGTACACCTGAAGTTACTTTGAAAGCTTGTGATGATTGTTCGCCGATTTTAACCTTTATAGTCCTATCGCTAAGGAATGGATGTATCCATTTAACTATTCTTGGATCAATATTTGTGCGCGAATTTTTTTCTAGAAGGTTGTTATGATCTACTACGTCAAATACTTTAGATAAATCAATTACTACTGCATCTACTTGCTCTGATGTGTCGTATGCTTCGACCAGGTCTCGATTAAAACATAAGAGTTGGGATTCGCAAGAATATCCCTTCCTAAATCCACGTTGACGATCGGTTATCCATTTCTCATTGTCCCAAAAGTTTCGTATGTAATCAGCTACCATTTTTTCGAAAATCTTACATACAACGCTCGTAAGACTTATAGGTCTATAGTTATCTGCCAATTTTTTGTTTCCCCCCTTATGTGTTTGTATAAGTGTAGCGGATTTCCAGTCATGCGGAATTCCACCGTTGTTTAACACAATCGCAATTTTAACGGAAAGTACCTCAAAAAGTTTCCGGAGAACTGTGCAATGCATTCTAACGGAAAAAGCACAGCTTTTGGTGTCTAGGATCGAACCCATGACACCTGGGGTCGATAGTAAGATGGTTGGGCTCTTTCACCGAAAGAAGAATCACTGGTTCAGTGACGCTTCCCGTTTAGCCGCAGAGTTTGTATCCTTTGTGGGTATAAATATCCGGAGAAGCGTCTATATATAGTAGATATTCTTTCCGTCAGATTTTGTTATGTTCGAGGATGGAAGATTATCACTAGCGCTATAATATTCTGGTGATAGCCATAGTGTGATTGTAAATGTATAAGTTCCTGGTTTCTTTTAATGACTTCATTTTAACGTTGACTCCATAACGGTATATAATAACAGAAATTATTGACGGATATTTGTTTCTGGTTTATTGTAGTTTAATTTTATGAGATTTCATATGATGCACCAGCAAAAGGGTTAATATTTGTAAAATATAAGTTGGACAATGATCATTATCTCATGTTGTCCTTTTAACGATATGATCGTTTTCTGCATTTCAGTGTCAATTAGTGGTTTATATTTCTATAATTTGATTTTCTATGAAAGATTTAAGTGGAATTGAATTGCTAATATCATAAAGGTGATGATACTCGTAATTTAAAGATATTAAAGTGTAAAGAAGGAAGCTAAAACTTTTCGTAATTAAAGTCATTGCAGTCTGTCATAGCTTGTTAGAGGTAGTGTTCCCATAGTTATCTCTATGATCATTCAAAAGGCGCATTAGAGAGCTTCATCTCAGCTTTGCTACCAAGGCAGCGTCCTTAGGGTGCAAAACGGGCCGTAATGTATGATCCCCATCCATTCTTTGTATGCGCGTGTTTCTACCATTTTCAGTAAGCTGGTTTCAATTGTCCTTTGGCGTTCTTCTATATCTTTTGTATTACGCGAGATAAACCCCTAGTAAAGCAAGATAAAACCTAGACAGTCTGATTGGAAAATTATCTAGGCCATATGATGTAGGCTACTTTATCTCCGCTGAACAGAAGTTCTTAAATATCATTATGCATAACATGTACCATCTACCGTAAAATATACGCACCGATGACGTCATTTTCTTATGGCTTCTCAAATTCTGGATCAAGAAGAATGGAGCCATGAGAGATAATTTATAGCATTATACAGTCGCCATTAGCCATTAATGATAATAATTCACGCTTTAGGTTAGGTATTCGACCGAAGAAATATTTGAAGCAAAATGAAAGAAACCAAGACTTTTTTAAATGATGGCTAGTGAATGACTTCAATGACTAATTAAATTACCCTAAAGCTAATCGGATGGAAATTTGTCGTTAAGTCATACCATTAGGAATTTAACCTAGAGATTAAAGTCGAAGGACTGATAGTTTTCATAATTTTCCTACAACTATTATGAGAGTGAAAATAAAATTATCCTTAAAATTGTCAATAACGACTCGGTATTATGCTTCTTGAAATCTTAAAAAGATACACATTACACGAAACTCTCTTACACGAATAACCCGCATGCGATAGAGAACTGTTCATTAAGATGCATCCGAATAAGGCATTTAAAGGGCTAGATTATGTAACATCGCTCACTCTATACTCTAGATGCATATCAAACATACAGCATTTTATGGCATCCAAATTCGTTCAACGTATCCAAAATAATGATGTACATTGGAAGAGTTAGTCAAAATTTGAATTATCGTATAGAACAATGTTAACATACAATAGTGTGACTCCTTGTTAAATACGTTCAGTGAAAATATGTTATATAAGTATTTCGAAACAGAATTGCATCTAAAACGTATCGGGACGTGCATTGGAGAGGCTATTCTTACAGCTGCTGGTGTACCTATTTTATTTCAAGCAGCTAATCTAGAATTTGGCGAGATTAAAATAGCTGAATTTCCTCACTATGAGATAAATGTGTACGGTTTGAATAATGAATGGATTTATTAAACGAAAAGTATAAAATGGCTTAAATACCATTTAAACATGATTTTTAATGAATTGCAAAAAGATATCTGGTTTATTTCTGATAAATATCTTATATCAAATATCCAATGATCAAGAGCGTGGCCTACAATTTCAAAATAAGTATCTTGTCACGAGTAACTGAACGACAAAATGACAACGTAAAGTAGCCACGAGCTGCTATATTTAACGTCTAATTAGAGAAAGGCGATTTGCATGGTTTAGAGGCCCAAGTGAGTACCTTCGTCTGCACGAGCTTGACTATTATCTGACATTCCAAAGGGTCACGTTCAAAGGATTTGTAATGTTCCTTTGAGGACCAATTTCAGTGAAGCAGTTTATTTATGGCAATCCGGATACGCAGCAACTACCGTTGAAGTTGTTTGCCTTTACCGAACCTCGGAGGCTTCCTTTTGTTTATGAATTCAACGGACGAGGGAAATATGTTTAAGTATATATGCATTTTGGCTTGAATTTAACCCAATGCTTCAACTGCCTCAGAATTTCAAGCTATTCTTCTTTTACTTAAACTAATACCAACGAAGAATACAACAATCATTCCTTCCTAATTGAACCTTCGAATTTAAAACAAGCATAAATTAAAATATCCAAGGATTAAAGATTAAGAGATTTAAATTCTGACAAAAATTAAACATTCATTGATGTAAACATTACAACTGACCCCTTCAAATTACTTTCTTCAAAGAGTATCTACAATATGACCTTAAGATCTTAACCAAACTTATAAAAATAGGATATCAAAGCCCATATATAAAGAGAAATCGATTTTAAAATTTACGCAGAAGCAAAGAAAAGGACAATAAATCAAAATAATACATCATAAAAATTGACAAAAGTATCTTGCTCGTGAAGGAGAACACGCGCCAAAGATGAAGTCGACGGAACTAAATGGGAAAGAAAATATTGGAAAACTATATGGTTTGGGAAGCTGAATTTTGAAATAAAATCTTGACACTAAAAATTTATGACGATAGTAAACGCACGCATTATCTTTCAAATCAAGGCAAAAGCAAAACAGACTGTAAAAATGGACATTCTGCAAAGAAATAACCCTTAGACAAATTTCTCTATATATTTCACCCAAAATTTCACACAAACAGCTGTGATCAGGACACTTCCGAGCGCTTAGAATGGTGTCCGATGAGCATCCAAGAAATTATTATAATACTTGTAAAAGGAAAAGTCATTGTGAGAATGAAGCTATAAGTGTACGATATGTTAAATTGACCTAAAATCAACAGCTACAAAAAACGTTTCTCGATTCAAAAATAAATAATTTAATGAATAAACTCCATAGCTCTTTCTAAAGTGGAAATTTAATGTATATATGACGGAAAGATTCATTTAATGAAGAATACTTTCTTTGAAAGCATAGCACTAGTAGCGGTCTGAGAAATAAAACCCAAGCCTAAAGTTTAATGGTAATTGAGAAAATTGATCTTCGTATTTGCCTCATAATTTTGTTTTTCGACCGGTTTTGGCCTTAAACCCATCATCAGACACGACCCATAGAAATACAGATAAAATATATTTATTCGTTACATTCTCTCTGTATTTATATAGGTTGTACCTGATGATGGCGGTAAGGTCGAAACCGGTGAAATAATAAAATATCGTGGGAAGTATGAAGTTCAATTTTATCATTTATTAAATGGCGTTATACGAAGTAAGATGTTACAATGCTGATTACCAATGCTCACAAATTTTCTTTCCTTAATAATATAATAATTTTTAGATAATCAACAAGTATTATCTTTCATAATAAAATGAAACCGACAAAACATTTCTCAATTCAGTAACCCTTAAAAAGAAAGTGTGCAGACATGATATTACAAAATAAAAAGAGGTCATACCGAAAGGACGGAAAAGCAAAGAGGAAAGGAGTTATTACGGACTACTTATCGTTTCCCTTCAGAAGAATCCTGAATACGATACATTGAATCGTATACACGCACTTTGCAAGAAAATAATATACGAGGATCAGAAATACGCCTCAGTAGAGCGATATCGTACATAAATTTTACATCGATGTTCGACAGAGAAAATCCTCAAGCAATGACACGGAAGGAAAGGAAAAGCGATTGAAAGTATCACTTGGTTTCGAAAGATGAGATGGAAATGGGAGCGCTTGAGTCAGAAAAATTAATTTTCTTCAGCCATTGAGCGACGCTGCAATCTGAATTTATGAAACAGTCTTCCTGGAAGCCTAGATCTCATATGAGCGACTAAAGGATCACATTCCACACAATTCAGATCACTTCCTCCTTCCAGACGCGGATAAACAGCTTGCAAACGCAAGTATCAGAACTAGATAAAAAGGACGGCCGAAGCAAACCAAACGCATCTCAAATAAGAGCGGACGGGAATATGATTCATTTGGTGCACTTACAAAAATGTCGCATGAAATGCCTGATTGAATGGAACCCATATTATTATTATTATTAATTTATTCAACACTAACAGGTAGCCCGAATTACAAGCGTTGCAATAAAATACAAAACACAAAAAATTAAATAATCAACGTAACATATATAAAATAAATATATCAACCCTACCGAAAATATCACGGAAAAGATATGTATGTCGAGATCTAGTCATACGGTGATATTTCGGCAAAAGGAGATAATTCGTTGCGAAATTATATTCATAAGCAGAAATCTTCGTTAGCCGTAACCTAATGTTACTACGTGTCTCCCTTCTCGCAGCTTTGAACATAACCCATTTGGGTTGGCGTGTGTCCCCATGTGATGCGATCCGCTCATACCTTTGCCACAGATACAGAAGGAATAATAAGATACTAGAATGGCCAGATGTTCATGTTTGCTGCTTTATGTTAGCGCGCACCCACTAAAACATTCGTTATCCGAATCCACATTCGTTAGCAGAGTTCGAAAAACAGTGCAAAACTCTTTCGAGCAATTTGTTATCAGAATCACTCGTTATCCGAGTTATCACTGTATTTATCTTCTTAGGGATTTCTACATCCTGGGCACGATTTCATAGAAGTGATGCTTTACTTACATCCACGAAGAAAGGAGTGAATAACCAACAGCGATATCTTCAGTGATATCGAAAGAAATGAAATCGATAAAAATGCCTCAGGTGAAAGATATTTTCACAGTGGGCCTTGGCTGTATGCCTCTGGTGATTCGTTTTTAGTAGTATCCTCAACCGCCGCTAAAGACACTTTTGGAGGGAATATGACAAACTTTTTCTCTTTTGCTCATGCAGCGTTAATTTAGCTCTAAATTTTACTCGAAAAAATAGGTCAGACACGTACATGGTGCATTTTTAGAATGCAGTAAAAAGGGCAAAATGACCCGAGCATGAGCATGATGATAATATTCCAATGATTACCGATCAGAGAAGGACAACAGCCAGGAAAGAAAACGTGCATTTTGAACACCTTGAAAATTTCTGACGTTGTACATTTTGGCCTAGATTTTTTAACATTCTGGAGTATGTTTTTCACGATGATGTCTTGTGTTGTCTCATCTATTGTATTTATGACAGGAGTAAATAAACAATTTTTTAAACTCTGAAGTTTATCATTTGAACCGTCTATAAGGATCTTAACCTTAACTAACTTAAGAGAATTGTCTTTTTTTTTCAGATCAAATCTGATAGATGAATTAAGGTGATTTATATAGAAAACTTCCTGTCTGACGAATCCCGAAACTATATGGAAATCTTTTGGTATCCATTCTTATAAAGGCTTCAAAAATAAATAATGTATAGATAACATCCTCCTGATTATGATGATAATTGAATGAAATACTTCTTAATTGTATTCATGAACCCTAAACTTGCTTCTATTGAAGACGTTCAAGGTTAAATGACCCATCCTTTACCTTGGAGCTTGAATCAATGAATTTCCTGCTTTCAAACGGCCCCTTCCGTTTATTACATTGGGAATTCGTGAGCTAAGTTTCGACAACCAGAGCGGATGGATAAGGAACAAAAGAAATTAAATTTAGAAATTAAAGAGGGAGAAGAAAGATGAGGAAGCTGGAAATGGAGGAATTCGTCGTATTTTAGTAAAATCTCGGAAGGAGAAAATCCGACACTTTACATAGACATTCCAACCACATGATAGCAGAGTAGGCTGAAGCGGCGAAAAAAAATGCTATTATCGTAACTGATCGTGGCTATAAAATTAAATTCATTCGGAGATGATCTTCCTCATTGAAACTGAGTGGAATTTATAGAAGTATTTATTCTCTAGGTCTTGATGTCACTGAAGTACATTTTTCGTTGACAGAAATGAAATGTCGAATCGATCTAAAAGTCTTTCTACTTGGATACACATAAACACCCATCAAGACGCATCTCGGCGTGCTGCAGGGGGTGTAAATATAGAGCGTTTTAGCTACTTCTTTAGCTTATTGTTTTTGCGTATTGTTCGCGGATTGAATACGTCCTCGACAATACTTGTTCTAGCATCCATTTCTCTCATTTACGGAAATTGTCGGATCGGCCAAAGTAGTACAGGAGTCATATAATACAAATTTCGTCCTCCGCAAACGTACAGTCTGAATTTATTAAGCAATCTCAGCCTAGTCTCTATTCTTCTTTCTTTTAAGGATTTCCAATCTGCTCCTGAGAGCGTTTTTGTGTCTCTTGCTATTTTAACGTTGCACATTTTAACGAAACGTGCCATTTTGCGCTCCACTTTTTCGAGTTCGCGGGTACACGTGTCATCCGCCCGATCCCTCAAAACATATTCCGGATTGTTCATGACCAAGGTGAAATAATATCGCTCTCTGACCTTTCCATCGCATCTACCTACAATGCCTTTTACAAAACCGAGCTTTTTGGTTGCTTTACCGCACAATTTTCGGATATGTACGCTCAACTTTTAGTTAGTTAAGACCGATTTCGATATATTCAACTCACTCGAATACAATCGTATTCATTTCTGTAATTTTTAAAAATTATTCTGACGCAATATTTTCTTTTCGAAGAAATAAGGTACGAGTATTTACAAACACTAAGATCTAGATACCATTTTCCGCAACACTTTTGATTATGAGTGAAATCGCTGATAGTGAAATACGATCTTATTGATTTGATAACTCTCCGTAACCTTTACGTAGGGAAAGTCTTAGACCCAGTCAGTTATCATTGTCCAAGAGATCACGAAGTTGGGACGGGTTTGTTTACAACAGAACTATTTCCTTTTCAATGGGGATTTCTACCAGCAGAATTGTGGGTTAGCCATGGGATCCCCGCTCTCACCACTTTTAGCAGACATTTTCATGGGCAGATTAGAGAGTCAGATATTCAACTCCGGGAACGCAGGAGTTCGTAACATAGTTTATTGGTACCGGTACGTCGATGACATCATTTGCCTATGGAAGGGCACTAACAGACAACTGGCCGCTTTCGAGAAGTATTTGAATTCTTTGCATCCTACAATTAAATTCACAACTGAAACAGAATCCAACGGCAGTATAAATTTTTTGGACCTCAATGTTAAAATTGTTGATAATAGGCATAAGTTCTCGATTTATCGCAAGCCCTCTTACACTGATTGCGTCATCGCCAGTGATTCCTGCCATCCCTCTTCCCACAAACTTGCAGCCTTCCACTCCATGATAGATAGACTTTTACGCGTCCCCTTGTCTATGTCTAGCTACGAGCAAGAAGTGGAGGTGATTAAACATATAGCGCTAACCAACGGCTACTCCATCAATTTGGTAGATAAACTCATTGCCCGTAAGAAAAGGATGGCAGCCATCAAAGCCATATTCAACGCTGCTAAACCAAAAGAAGAAGTGAAATGGTGTCCTATTAAATACCTTGGGAAAGTTTCTGATTCAATCAAGAGTTTCTTCCCCAAGCATCTTAAACCCGCTTTCAGTTCTCCCTACAACCTGAGAAATGCCTTTGTCAAATGTAAGGATAAGATAGACCCCTTGAAAAGAAGCGGTGTTTATAAGCTAGAGTGCAAGGACTGCAACAGCTTATATGTCGGGTGTACGGGCAGAAAGTTTGTGGACCGAATGAAGGAGCATCGGAGAGCTTTTATTTACAATCAGCCAGAGAGATCTAACTTCGCCAAACATCTCCTTGAACATGGGCATGGAAGTGACTTTGACATTGTTCCCTGCCATTTTGCCTCCAAAGGGAGACACCTGGACGTTTTAGAACGGTTAGAAATTTTTAAATGCAAAAAGAGAAGTGACATTATTTTAGTTAACGAAATTGATTATGTTGGTTTTTCTCCCATTCTTCATGCAGTCACCTCTCCACTTTCCCCCCCCTTGAACCTCCCCTCACCCCTTTCTCCTCATGGCGCCAGTCCTTCCTCCACATCCACCTTTCCCGGCCTATCCTAGCCTCCCTGTACTTTCCCCCCAACCCCCCCCTTTTATTCCCTATATATACGGAGTGTCCTGTGAAAATGGTCACCTGAGGATGGTGCCATGCACCGAAACCGGTCGTGTTTTTTGTAACATTGTGGTTTGTAAATATTAAAGTTTGTTTCTCATAGCTTACAATGATTTACCACCAAGTCAAGGCCGAGACCATCTCATCTATTTTAGTAAATATAATTTTGCCGGATGTGTCGAATGTTTCTCCTGCTTTCAGAATTACTATTTTTTTCCAGATGATTTTTAACTCTACTCAGTTTTTTGCAATCGCCGCGCAAAGGAAATAGCACTTTGGAAAGTGAGTCCTGCAGAGCGAAACCCACGATTTCTTTAATACGGCGAAGGATGAGCTAACTAATCAAACAAAAATAGCCCTTACGATTACATAAATAGTTTTACGAGGTACTGAATTACTACTGCTATGTTGCCGACGAAACTGAACTTAAATAAGCATTGAATGACAGTTAGAGAAGAGGTGGAAGTATTCAGAACAAAAATCGCGTAATTAGAGATTGTTCAAAGAATCAGGTAAGAAAAGAGAGAGTCATAAAAGGATTAAAATGTACAAAATAACATGAAGTTGAATGGAATTCCGGGCATACGTTTACGCGATCTTACATCGCACTTCCTTCTGTGGGATAAGTATAGCAGTGGTTTAGAGAGATAACGCTGTGAATTTCCGTCATAAAAGGGCTGAAGGAAGACGAGAAAAGCTCAAAGGAGGCAAACATTATCAGTGAGTGTATATACACCTCACACTTGTGTTTAATTTGGACCCCACTTTTGTAAATTGCGTTGATTACCTGTTTTCGAGGAATATTTTTTTGATTGATTTTTGATGGTGAAGAATAGTTTTACAACGGTGGTCGGTCATCAAAATGTTTAAAAACTCAGGAATAGCAGACCTTTTGCCACCGAGGAAGACCGATGAAGCAATACTTATTTTCCCATTTGTTAATGATTACCTTTGTCTTCTCAATGAGAAGTTCTCATACATGACATAATCGTAATAGAAGAAAGCATTTGAAAGTATCATTTTATTCTAATTACCCGTTTGCTTTTGGGTGCAGGAAACGGTGAGGACGGCGCTTTAAAGAAATAAAGAAGAAGTTGACATTGCTGTCTTTTATTCTTTAATGCCGTGAATGCAAAAGAGGGAAGCTATCCTTTCACCTTCCATTAAACGCAGCTTTACAACTTGGCCCAAAGAGGCAAAGGAGCGCCTGTTTTATGACTCTTTGCATTTAGGACACTGAGATGAAACCAATAAAGACGAAGGTGAAAGGATTGGAAGTCAGAATGCGACACGTTTACCACATGGCAATGGTTGCTAGATTTTCATAGTGTGGTTTTTAGATGAAAAACTATCAAATACGATTGATAAAAACAAAAGTTTCAAATGAAAATGATTACGATGGAATCTTTAATTTAGGTAAATCATTGCAAAGGAACTTGTTTAAACAAATAAAAAACCATGACATTTTCTTATATAACAATAAGAATAATAAAAACATTCATGGACGTCACCTATTTCCCGTGAATCACAACGTAACGAGTCTATGAAGGAGTTTGTCGAGCTTATAGCCAAGGAAAAAAAGTAGACAATGCTCCAGCCCTAAAATATTTTCAATGAAATATCAAGAAATAGGAATACCTGAAATCCATTACTTATTAACACGTCTTTAGAATACAAATCTGTGGGAATTTGAACATTGATTCATCGATTAGAAGTGACGAGGTACCCAAAATGCTAGGATTAAGTGAAAGGAAAATGAAGCTATTGCGATAAAAATTACGACATTTGTTTATTGCAACATCCTTAACCAATTCTCATATCTCAAAATAAAATAACAATTAACTATTGTTTCCCGAAACTAAGAAATATAAATTTACTAGTCATAGCAGAGCAGTGAAGGAACCATTATATCCATAGCTAGGTATTAAATTTTTCTTTATGGCACTAAAAGGTTAACGTGATTGAGTCACTCAACTCAAGGCAAAAATTTTAGGTTTACCAAAACGTTTTAGGACTACCAATTCTAAGTCTAAAACTAAATAAACGACACATAATATTCACTTAAATTTTAAAACATCTCATTGGAATTATGCTAATCGATACGAATTTCATGAAAACGTACTTAAAATATACGTAATTGAATCCACGGAAAACTTTTGATTGTTTTAAATATTTTAAACACCTGAAAATTGAGGACGAATCAGAAATATTTAATGTTAATTGACTTAAGGCTGCTCTTTTCTTCAAGCGACGCGAATTCGGTTCAGTTAGTTCCAGCATTTGTTCGCTATCGAGGGTGAAAACAAAATCCACTACTTTGGCCTCGACTTTGTGGTAGCTATTCATGATGAAAAGAATAAGAAACATTTATACACGTTACCACAAGATAATTTAATGAAACGACCTAGGTTTCGACGCGTCGCGTCATCGTCACCTGCCGATGACTTATTTTTGCTTCCCTCAAATAAAAATTAGGTTCATCATGGATGGGTACCGATTAGGACCACTAACACCCGTGAAGGCGTATATTACATCATCTACAAACCTATGCGCTTACATAACTAATAAATAACTTGCTTTAACCTAAAACGGTTTAAGAAAAGATCCCCTTCGAGTGAGGAAATGGATGAAGTTTACGACTTAGCGGCTTGTAAGGTCCAAATAAGTATTAAAAACTTGGGCAGCAAAGCGATGACGGCTCAGAGAGGGAAAATCCAGAGAAGTCAGAAATGGTTAGTGAATCCGTTGGAATTAGAGGGAAGAGAGGAGTGCTGTGGCCCTTGAAATTTATGAATGGAGAGAGCTTATTCAGACACAATCCCTCGAGTGAGAGGAAAAGAAAGGAGGGAGAAGGGAAACTTTCGCTGAGGGGAAGTTCGAGAAAGAGTTGGAAATGAAAACGGACGAAAGTGATTTCTCGCAGCGATGGATTTCGAATCCTTCGGCCGAAACACGAGTTAAGGACCACATAAATTTTCATGTGATCAGAGGGACGATTTAATACACCATAATTTCNAGAATATAAATAAAGTTCTTTCGTTCGATGTTTAAAATAAAATGTTACAATAAGAAATTGCCGAGGCGGTACAATAGTGTCATTACAATGTCAGCAGTTTTACCCCGGTAAACTTCATGTAAGTTGTAGTTGGATGATTCATAATTCATTACAGTTGAAAGCAAACAGAAAACCACGTGATTACGGCTACTTTTCTTTTTGGTCCTCCACTGAATTAGGGAATCGGGTTTGGGAATTCACGGATATATAATTTCTTTACTCGTCTTCAAGCCAATGGATTTATCAGAAAGCCAATATCTTTCCTAATCTGCACTCAGAAAACAACGTCGCTCCAAAACGAGATAAAATCTTGTGAAAGAAAAATGAGGTCTGATCGCTAGAAGTAAGGGATGGAATTCATTCAAAATTTTTGGTTCCGCAAGTCGTAAAACATCTTTTAAATTATAGAGGAAAACGTTTCAGGAAAATTTACTGCTTATATTTGGAAAATCAATTTCTTTGAATAGTTATAACATCCGTGCGTTTCCGTCAAGTTCCGCCAGATTTTACCATACTATTCAGTGGATCTGATGGCCTTTGATAATACAATGAAGGAGATATATGAAGTAAACGAATTCCAACATGTTCTAGATAAACTATATATTTGCATGTATATCACTAATAAATATCTAAGAAAACAACACAATAATATTTCTATGGAATTGTAATGCTTCCATTTGTGAGAATATTTGTACCTCAATGGGTAGTCTGCTGAACCATAGACGTAGGTTGGAAGTCGTATCAGTCTCTTTATAAACATTTTTCTTGGAATTAAGAAACGATGTACATTTCGTATTTTGAGAAAATTTTTATCGGATTAAATAATGACATTTTCGGATTGGTCTTTATTGCTTTCCGAAGTATTCCAGAACGGAAATATTCCAGTGATCGACAGCAACGGACTTGCTTGAATAATTCTAATTGAGTCGACAATTGTTTGGAGAATGGGTGAAAGTATAATACTTAGTTATAAGGAAAACAGACCATTTTAATGCACATGAAAATGCGATTATTTTCCGAATACAAGAAGGAAAAGAAACGATCTTTTGAATTATTTTAATAGCTATTTTCAATAACTTGGCCGAAGATCCATATCCATGACCGTGAGTAGAAGAGGAAAATAAATAATGAAATTATGTTATTTGAATACGCTATTTCAAGTAATGAATATTCATATGTTCTTCCTATCAGTTATTTAGTTATCATAGAAAAGGATTTCCATTTACGCCAATGTCTTTCCTTATTCTGTAATCAGAAAACATCGCTCCGAAACGAGATAGCAACGCGTAAAAAAATGAGGTCTCTTCGCTAGAAGTAAGGGAAGAAACAGTTTGTGCGAGAAGGGACTCCGTGAAGAAGGAATACCAAAATCTCCCTCTCCATATCTCATATGCGTCACTGATTTGGCCTGCTTTTGCATTATCATTTCTCACCGTTTTCGCCTTGGCGATATCTACTCGCCGTGATTGGGCAAGGAAACGGTGGAAGGAGACGAAATTCGCACGACTGCAGAAACGCCACTTTCCCTATGAGGCTTTTCCCGAAAGACTTCGAAGAAAGCTGTGGACATATCTCTACGTTTGTTAAGATTAGTCATAATTTATGAATCTTACGTACATGAATAATATTTGAATTCAAGGATACAGGGTAAAACTATGAGGCAAACGAAATATTAACAGTCTATCGCATCCTACAGCCAAGTAGCACTTTAGCGAAAATGGTTAACATTTTGATATGTTTCCTAATTTTTTTTATCTAATGCGGTTCATAAAATGTACACAAAAAGTCATTTGTAACATAGCTACATCTTTTAAACGTCGAATGGTGAAAATAAAGCTCATTAATCTCTCAGTATACCCTTATAGAGATGAAAAACCCAACGGCCTGAAAACTGCGTTTTCTGTACACTAAAGAAAGCCCTTAAGTAAGTTAACTGTGGTCTTATAAGCCCAAACGGGCATTTAAAAATGAAAAAGGGAACGGTATCTTAGACCAATCAATAAACGGTATCTTAGACCAACCGATCAATATAGCTTCTCTGTCTGTTTCCTTGGACAGCTTGTAATCCAAGACTACTACTATGCGGAGACTACTACTAACATGCGGAGAATGCCGTTAGCTTTTAGTTGAAACCAGTGAACAATAGATAGAAAGTAATAATTTATCCTACGAAGTGCGCTTTTGTGAGTTCAGGATTCTATTATGTGATATTTTCAATCATGATTCTATCTAGACGTATTATTTACCAGGTATAGGTATTGTAAGCTAAGAAAGCGATCCGTGCATTGAACTATAATACTAAAAGGGCGATACACTTCGAGTGTTTACCGCAAACGGCGTAGCATCAACAGACTGTCTGGAGTCAAGAGACGGTTTCCCCGAGACTCTTGAAAAAGGAAATTAACACCAAGACATCGGACAGAGATTCCTATAAGTGATAAAGGATTCGTATGGACTCTCTTTTTCAATGGGCATAGTATCGAAAGTCGATGGATTTGTTAATTGAAGAATTGCGAATCGAGAAGGATAGTGTATAAAAAATTAGCGAATATAAATATTTGCAACATATGATTCAGCACTATAAAACTCATTATGAAGAATTATTTAAAAATAATGACAACCTCATGTAATTATGGCGACTGGTCATAATTTCTGTACCCTAAATGTTACATACATCTCAGTAAGAACTGAGGAAGGATATCGAAACTTTCATGTAATGAAGGATAAGAGATATTTCCTAAACCGAATAATATTAGAAAATGTCTCTCAATAGTTTTGATTTTTTTTCAATTTACAAAATAGTTTACCCGAACTAAAAATATCCTTTTGTTGGTTTTCTCAAATTATATTGAAATCCCTAGAAAACACTAACGTAACTCTGCGGATCCATAATTTTGAGGCTTTTTAAAGTGAATCCAAACCCAGTAAATCCCTTTTAAGACGCTTTTCGAGACATTTTGAAAACCGCGTATTAAGGGGGATGGCGTTTCAACCGGGATATGACAACTTTTAGTTCCTACAAGTTGGAAAACAATAAGGAAGACATTTTTGGCTATTTAATTCGTAAATTAGCAGCTTAGACCTTAAAGAGAATAAGGTATCTTCTTTAGATAGCCTAATTTTTCACAGCAGTAAATAGGGTATCTCGAGATCCTGCGAATTATTGTTGTTTGAAAGTGGTTTGCTTTCTCGTCATATGTTTTGAGGATGTCAGCTTTTTGACCAAGAGAACGCCTTTATTTGTTATTTAACTTTGCTAAATGTTCACGCTACAACGAAGCGTTTTTTCGAAAAGACAATTCTGGGGGCTCCCGGATAGCCAAGTGGGCAACGCTTTCGAACTTCGGTGAAAGCGATCCCGGGTTCGATTCCCGGTGGGGGTCTATGTGCGATATGACATAAGTTGTCGAAGCACTTTTAACAGTACTACTACTACAAGACAATTCTGGAATAAAAACGAATTTCTTAACAGAATTCGTGAGAGGCCATCGCAGAGCTCGATCATTCCAAGACCTCATGGTTAGCGTGCTCGCAACCTAACGCTCCAAACCCAAGGTCCCAGGTTCGAATCCTGGCTAGTCGGATTTTTCCGGTTAGGGAATGGTCGTGTGTGTTTGTCCTTTGTTATTGCCCACCACTGTAATGGTCCGGTAAATGGATGTTTGTGGGGGCATTTGGAATATAAAAAA
This sequence comes from Ladona fulva, assembly GCA_000376725.2. NCBI lineage: Eukaryota > Metazoa > Arthropoda > Insecta > Odonata > Libellulidae > Ladona > Ladona fulva. The sequence goes on from KZ309034.1 coordinate 163,759, forward strand.
CAGCCCACCAAACACTGAACCGTTCTTTTGTTTCTTTGATACGTTTACAACTTACAACTACGACGAAAAGAAACACCGCCAAGCCAATATTTAATCTAACATTCTGTTCCGAGGAGAGATTAATGGGGAGGATCTCACTTTGACTCAGAACTAGAATCGGCTCCGCCAGTGGAATGGAAATTATTCTACCTCACGGTATCTTCATTTTAGTTTTACAGAATTATTGATTACAAACATGAGATTCGAAAGGAACTCTATTAGAGAAAAGGCGAAGCAGAGAATGGGAGCGGTACAAACACTGTAGACAACTTTAGCAGTTTACGCTAGTGGTGATTCATCACAAAGTGATGTAAATATTTATGAACGGGTTTGGAACATCTCCTTTCCTTGTTATCCAGTTCATGTCCCAGAACATCATTTACAACTCTGGAACAAGTCGTGACATGACATGTATATTATGTACCAGAATGAAATTTCCTCTATTACTTAACGTTGTCCGTCATAAAATATTAAGTGCGTCTAAAATATAGTAATTCCTTAATTTAATTAAATATCATTTGATGGCCGTCACTCCCCTTGAAATATAATCCTTTGCCTGACCGCTTTTTAGCACCTTAATTTCTTACTTTTCCTATGAACAAAATTAGTTTTATCCGTTGACAGTTATGTACTTTAACAAATTGTCAAGTATTTTGTTCATGATGTGATTCTCGAAGAAACTGAAATTTAACAAATACTTAATATCTTTGAAGATTTCATGTTTTGGTTTTATTCTTTACTATACCTTACCGAATTATCGATGGAGATAAATTCCAATCGTTGAAATTTGGAGGTGGTATCTAAATCGTGCAATTCATTGAGAGAGTTGCATTTCTAGGTTCCACTGTCAAACGCAGTACCACTGCCATTGAAAGATAATTAGTAAATGACGTTACGTGTATGAAAATTTTTACTAGTTACCCAAAATGGAGTAGAGAATGAAGCTTGTTATCAAACCGATTTATGGAAATTCTCTGCCGTCTCTCTTACAAAAACGGTTTATAAACCACTACCATGTCACGTTCACCAAATTAACTTCTTGCGCTTAAATGTGATGGTCTGCAGACATCATGAAAGCCTGCTCGTGTACGAGCGTTTCGGCTCATTTTTCCTCGGGAAAACATGCGCTCGCCATCAGTCACGGTTCTGGGCTACAACAAGATCGCCGCAAAAACGTGACAACTCGGAGAAAGCTTTGTTTCCCTCCCTCGGGAATGATTTCGTGTGAAATTTGAATTACTTTTTCATCCAACCCTCATTCTTACCTATCCGTGGGAAACGGGAGGCATTGTTCTGAAATTCCTCTCACGTAGTCGCGAACGATAAGCTTATCTAAAATTTTCCTTGTACTCCATAGGTTTATAAAATACGATTTACGTTAGACAAAGTGTTATTGGAATCCGCTAGCATTTTAATGAAGGAATATTTAAATAAATGTTATTAATATAGATTGGAAATCGGTTAACACGAAGTGTAAATGACTAACCTATACATTTAGTAAACTAACCTATACATTGTGTAAACCCAATTCCGTGTTAACGCGATTTCTTTCAATAGGAACCAATCGCTATGAGATACATAAATAGGAGTATTTATCATGGAGATGGAGATGGTTAAGAAACAAATCATACTAAATTCCACTTGAATTGTTTTTATTTCGACCTTTTTCGGCCAAAGACGGTCGTCAATATTCTCTTGTAACTTACTAAGTTTTGTTTCTTAATTGCAAAATGACTTCAGCTATCACCTTTATAACTACCTTTGGTTTTTAATCATCTCTGATATGTCGTTTCAGGAAGTCTAGCATTCGCATATTAATTTTATTTATCATCTCCTACATTGAAAAGCATGATGAGTTTACATTTACGAAATGAATGAACTTTTAACTTGCAAACTCAAAAAAATTGATATAGTAAAACCTCTATGTGTTCTGACCTTTGTTAAATGCAGTCTAAAACAATTCAATCAACAGTGCTTCGCATTTTATATAGAATTTTTTAAAAATCCATCGGTTTTGACCATAAAGGTCATCATCAGGTTCCTACATACGGAAATAAGAGTATTTATACAGGGGTGATCAGTTCAATATGAAAAGAAGAGGGGTAATGATAGGTCAAACAGTTTTTTAAACTAGGCGGTAAAGATATCTGTATATACTCCAAGCCTAAAACTATTTCCTTGTAAGTTGAGACAAATTTCCATTTTCCGCTATTCGAATCCTAGTTTATATTAGATATTTTACGTGGGATTTGATACCAAGGAGCTCCATACATGCAAAAACTATGCCTCAAAACTTAAATATGATATATACTTTTTCTGATAGTCTAGCCGATCCGGGAAATAGAATAATTTATTATAATAAGACTGATTTATTCTCACACATGGAAATCGGAACTGAGGAAAGGCTGCAGTCGACAGAGATGAATGGGAAGTGAAAATTGAGAAGGAAAAGGCTCGAAATAAAGCTAACACGCCATGCTGTGAAGAAAGAGGAGAGATACTGCAAGAAAGTTTTATATTTTAATGCACATGTAAAAATTGCTTCTCAGTTCTGAAATCTGCTAAAAAATGACATGCCTCCGGTTGTTACGTTAAAAATAGTCTAACAAAATACATTTTCCTGTGAGGAAATTTTCACGAACTACAGGGTAAAGCGCGTGTATTGAATGGTTACCGAAATCACATTTTCAAAAACAAATTTGTTCATAAAATGATTGTCGTTGGTGTCAAAATAAAACCTATCTGGTCTTTTAGAGCAAGTAACATACCATAAAGGTCTTGAGCAAATCCGTGGCAAGTGCCTGTGATGTTCTTGTAAGATTTCGATCTTAAGGAATCTTATCTATTATACATAGACGCTTCTCAGAAAAAAAAAATATATATATATAATCATACACGAGCAAAAGTTGCTAGCAAATTGACAGTTTAATATAGGATAGATTTGGCAAGGCTTTAATACACCCCCTGCCATACGCAATCGGCATTTGCGGCGACTTATAAATCTAAATATATCTCATGAGTTTCATGAACACAACTTATTGGGAAATACCACATACGGTAGATAAGGTAAGGTATTAATACACTACCTTCCATATGCCACAGTATTTGCTGTAGATGGTCATTAATATTACGATTTAGATGCTCCTCTAATAACAAACATTAAGGTATCAAGGCGAAATCGTATTGGGAAGTAATTAAAAATATTATCCGAATTTCCTGTTCATTTCTTATGGAGTAAAAATTAACGTGCCCTGGCATCAAACCAAGGATCAATTTAGAAGTTCTTAATTTTAAATAAGAACCATAACCATTAATCCTAATAACTTTCCGATTTTTATCTATTTGGTTTTTCGGAAAGTGCCCCCGGAAAAACATTTTAAAAAACAACCCCGTGTAAATCTTAAGGACGAAATTTGATCCGTCCGTCGAATCAAGCACACTTACAGTAAAACTCCATTCTTATTACGGTTTAGAAGTTACTCCAGTAACTATCCATCAGGTATGATGGTTATAACGTATTGGAAAGCACCTAAAAATCGGTTTCGAATTTCCTGTACATTTCTTATGGAGAAATATTTAATCCACCCTGGCATCGAACCAACGATCAATTTAGGAGTTGCTAAGCTTGAATATCAAACAAGGCCGTAAATAATTCACGAATAATTCACATGCCGAATTTTATCTATTCCGCTTTTTGGTAAGTGCCCCGAAAAAAATTTGCGCAAGACACCCTATGTATCCCTTATGGGCGAAATTCTTAGAAGAAATAGTCTGATATTACTTTTTACTCTAATTACTGCTGAATAACTGAACAAGTCTCGAAGAAAATGACATACAGGAATTAACAGTTCGAAAAGTGTACTCATGCCTCATTGGTTTCAAGGATATACCTCGTGGCAAATATTGATTGGTTTTTAACGAACCGTTAATAAACGAAAATAAATTTTGTGCTTGGCAGTGAAAAAAGGATTTGACATTTTGGTGATGCTACGTTAGAATTTAAAAACCTCGTCACGCGAAATTATATAAAATCGATTAGGAAGATCTGAAACAAAATGTTGGTAGAGTGTCTACGGCAGATGTTTCACCCTAGGATAGTGTTTGCTACTTTAAGATGAAGTAATTAAAACAATGGGATCCTTTAGAAGATACCGCTTGACTGTACGGGTTTTTACGGAAGATAAACTAAAGTTTGGAAGCCACCACCCACGGAATCAGTCCCAACGCCCACGACAATCTAAACGGAACGACGCTCTCATCCATCACAATTTGAGTCGCAATGCTCCTATTCGAGTTAATGCTGGCCCCAAAATTCGAGTATGAGTTTAATTGCCGTGACATTACACCAGAGGACGTCGGATAGGATTATTGGATGGCGAAAAATCGGCGAATATTCGCTACCTCTCCTCGATTCATCTTTAAACAAAGACACTCGGTCTCAAAGATATGAAGCATCATCCATTTGAAAATCAAGCAATCAAAAACGGAATGAAGCAATAAAATCAGCGTAATTTCAATTTATCTCTTAGGCATCTGAATACATTTTCGTAAGCCTTAGCGAATATTTTCGCAGAATATTATAATCAAATTTTTTTAACTTTATTTTTCACAACTTTTATGTTTAAATTTATATAGAGAGGAAGTAATCAATACTTAATATCTGATTAATAGTCACGTCAAAGTTTTCTTTGAAAGAAGAATAAAATGCTTAAACTACGACTGAGTAGAATCGAAGCAATGAAAGCAAATGATGTAACATTGGACATACTAAGGGTTCCGTTATATAACTGACAATGAACTGGATGTTTATTGAAAGAAACCTGAAACAATATTTTGTAAAATTAAATGGTACGTTTTTAGGCTACAGCTACGAAAAATACTGATACCACGGGACATATTTTTCCCCTCTATTTATTTTGCAACCGGTTCCCTTTTAATCACGCATCATTAGGCCTTAGAAACACGACTTAAAAATAAATATGTTTTTTCCCTTATCGCTAATATATCTAAGGAAAAAGATATTTCAATCAAGGGAAAGAAAATCTCATCAATTTAATTACTAAAAGGTACACAGATACTCGAATTTTATTTCTGCGAGGGATTTAGGGAATTTCAGAGCAAAAAATTTGATGGGATAAGCCATTTACTCGTGTTTTGATGCATAATATCACGGTAGGAACGTGAGCCATTAATTGATAGTTTATGATAAGCTTAGATCTTTGCATAAGAGGTGAAGGAACGTACAGCCATTCATGTTGGTCTCATTAGTGAAATCCCATGACGAAGTCTTAAGAGCGGGATAGCCAAGTCGGTAACGCGTTCACCTTTCGTGAGAGAAGTACTGGGCTCGATTACCGGTGGGTGTCCTAATGTGCGCAATGGCCCCAGCAAAAAACAGCATTAAAAATACTGCTTTTATGCTGAAATATTTATTGCTTTCCTGTACTTTTGTCGAATTACTTGACAGCATTTGCCGATAGTTAAACGCATTTGTATGTAGCCCCAAATATAACATTTATTTCTGCTACATTGGTACACTCTGAAATAGAAGTTTTAACCATAATTGTAACAAACTTATAAGCATGTGATAGATAGGTGCTTTTACGTGTCCATATAGTATATTCTTCTTGCTGAATTTGGTAGTCAACGTATGGGATTAGTTTACATAAGATAGACTCAATAATTTAAATTGTGTGCGTTATGGACATAGGAAATACAAAATAATAACTGGCAGTGGGGGACCGCAGCAGTTAAGGAGGTTCATCGCATGAGTATAAAAGGCGAAATTCACTCGTTAGTGGGGTTATTCTTCTTATCAGAGAGATGATCTCCGCTTGTTCCTCTAACTTCAATCGAGCCCTAAGGATTACTGATGAAGAAACTCGGAGATTGTATGAATGCCACTAACAGGCTAGAAGCTGAAAGAGAAGGAAGTGAAAACGAGAGAGGTTCAGGACCAAAGGGTCGCTCATGGTTAGATGTTCTTGTTCTTAAGGCTGTTGATCTCTATCAAGTGAGTTTTCAAATGAAACCACGGCGAAGATAGCGACAAAAACTGATTTAGGGTAGTGTACAGTATCTGCTGTACACAGTCTTTATACTGTACGGGAACCCTAATTCTTGATTGTATTTTTTATACACTAGAATAGCATCAAAATCTGTTATTCTATATGAAGTAATTTCTTGACAAGACAAAGCCATCCAATGGTGGTTAATGGTAGTTTCTTGGGGCTTTTTCAGGTAGTCAGTTTCAGGTAGCCAATTGAAGGATCTACCGTCACAATCCGGACCCTGGAACTTCGGAACTCATTAGCGACTCGACCCTCGCAGTAGAGGTGGACCCAGGCAAAACTGACCGCTTGGTATACGATTTAAAAGTTATAAACAACTCAAATGGGTAACAATGTGTCATCTTCGTCGTATCACTCGTCCATAGTGATCTACAAGCGTCTTTTTTTTATCGACGTTCTACGATGAAAATTACCGTTTGTCATGCTTTCGTTGGAAATAAGCAGGCCATTCATTTGATTAAGCAGGTGACACATGGAATATCATACCAGCGAATTACTTGTAGATCCTGCTCGTGCACTAGGGTTTAATTATCCTCAAATTTTAATGATTCAAGGTACCTATAACGAATTTTAGGGATTGAAAAATTGACCTATTGAATTCACTTTTGCATCATTGAACGAGTTGATCGAGAGATTGGGTGGGAGCATAATCGTTTTCGTTTGGATTCCATCCAAATCAATTGCTAAGCGATCACTGATGGTCGTCGTAAGACACTCTTAATTACTATGAAAAGATTGACTATTCCATTACCACGAACCCGTTTTACAAACATATCGCGTTTCAGATTCAAGTAAACTGAATTTGACAAGAGGAGATATGGAGATAAAAGGGCACGATAGCTTTGGCGCCTTTCAAACGAATGTTTACCCGAGCGTATGAGTAACAGAGCTATTAATTTATCCACACCGACGATCCGAGTCAAAATGCATAAGGTATAAGATATTTCGCCCTTACGCCTTTATAACCCTTTAACATGTTCTAATTAGATAAAATTCAATAATTTTCATAACATGAACATAGCATTATAAACTAAGTCCAGAGTATCAGATAACTTTCCTTTGCATTAATTACATTTCATGTTCAGTCTACCAGAGATTTAAATTTAAAAACATGACAATGGTAGGTATTACCGGTGGATCATTTCGTAGAAATTAAATTGAAGAGAAACACGTTTAAATGACTAGGATAACCTAAATAAATAATCTTCTTTTAATCGTGATTTTATGTTCTTGTTTACTTGCAAGGAAATATATATGTTCTTACACTCAAAATAGAGTTTAATTCTGTTGATGTTTTGCAAAGTTTTATGTTAAAGGGTGTGGCGATAGCAATGTATGTTCACAATGTTATGTACACTATAGAAATACAGCGAATATTATAAACCTTATAGTTAAATATTACATATAGTAGAAAACTTAATAGAATGTACGAGGGCTCCCGGATAGCCAAGTCGGCAACGCGTTCGACTTCAGTGAAAGCGGTCCCGGGTTCGATTTCTGGTGGGGGCCTACGTGCGAAATGACCTAAGCTGTCGAAGCACTTTTAACAGTGCCAATGAGGTCCGAGTGGTCCTATTAGTATAATATTTACATGGAATCACTGGCAAATTACTGCGGATATGTATTTGGCGATGTATTATGTGGTATATTATCGAACGAATACATTTTTAATAGAATACACTGTAATGATCCGTAGAATTTAAGTATTGCAATGAAAGACGCTCATGTATTGCATTTAACTGTAACCGTTTGGCATCTCTGCTTCACTATACCACACCTAGTCACTCACTAATCAAACGTTCCCTTTTCTTTTGCCTTCCTTTGCTGAATTCTATTGCTCTTTCTGTCTCATCTGATTCGTTTTCCTTATCTAAATAGACATTAATAAAATTTGTTTTAACTCACGCCAGTTCGTTCTAATTGCTGCCCCTACTTTATTTAATTATTATGTTTTATTATCCTATTTCAGTTGCTGTTTTGTTGTTTTAGTTATTGCATTATCACTTTAATTTGGCGTTTTTCTGCTGTATGTGACAAATAAATGCTATTCTAAAGTTTTAGAGCGGCAGATGAGTTGTAATATCGATAACAATGTGATCCGAGAATAGATAGAGAGTATTAGTACCTTATGGATGAATCACTATCCACGAATGTCATCACTAATGCTTGCTTAGCGAATATTTTCGCAGAATATTATAATCAAAGTAAAAGTGCTACGAATTTAAATCAATAGCATTGGCAAACTACCCAAGGTATTATATCTTATTGCTTTGAGCCCAGACAATGTTTACCTGAAACGAGCGTAACATTAAAAGAAAAATCAAAGGCCTTCTTTTAGCCTCCAGTTTGCAATCAATCTCTCATGCGAAAATCACTCGAAGTGACGTAGTTTCAAGTAGAGAAGTGATGCGATAAGAAGCGGGCTGATGGAAGCACGAGACTTGGTGAGAAGACACTTCAGTGGTGAAGAGAGAAGGAGCTTGGGTGTGTTACGATTGAATAAGTAAAGAAGTAATTCCAAGGTTTCAATCATATTCCATATTTAGAAGGAAACCTCTATCATCTCGGAAAAATATCGATTATTCAAAAATCAGAATTACTTGGGTGTTTACAATTTTTTAACATTCCTTTTCGGAAATTCTAGCATTTTTTAAAAATTACAAATCATCTTTTTTCACGTAAGAGTAAAAAATTAACCAAGGATGAGAAAGATGGCATCAGGACAGTTAATAAAATCAACAGGGCAGGAAAAGGAAATCCAATACTAAATTTAAGAAAAGGAAAAAAAATCATCTTTGGTCAGAAGGAAAACTGCTCTGACCGGTTAGGTGCTGCGATTCTTGTAGAAAAATACAAATGTTCATCTTTTGCACAGAAAAATGAGCTATTTATTCCCGCGCAAACATTTTAAATGAGCAATGACGTAAATGATTTTATGAAAATTAGAGCTGAAAGCTTTTATTCCATAAATAAAAATACTAAGCACACAAAAATAGGCTTAGCGACCTTGAGGATACACACGTTCAAACTGAAGAGGTGAGAATGGTGAGATGAATGCCGACAAGAGAATTTCCTAGTGTTGTATTAATATAGAAATACCCTCAAGAAATAAGTTTTTTTTTATTATCGAGCGAGTCAAAAGACTTTAGTAGTAGTAGTCATTTTGAAAGTGCTTCGACAGCTTCGACATTTCGCACGCGTGCCACCGGACGGTGTCGAACCTAGAAACGCTTTCATCAAAGTCGAACGGCTAACCGGAGCCCCTTACGTTTGAATAGCGGTACCAACTATAAATAAGACTGGTTAACGTAATTGACAGAAGAAATTACAACTCTAAACGTCATTTATGTGTTTCTTGATATCGCCGTCGATTTCATCACAAGATGATCAGCATCGGTTTCTTAACCGGTTATCTTATTCGTTTTCTACTATTTTTTTATTTAATGACATTTTATCCATACTTACACATTATTTTTTAATAAAAATATCACAGAGATTAAAATTTTGGGAAAAGTCTAAAGAAATTTACGAAGAATTACGTAAAATTTTAGTATAAATTTGTTCTAATGGCTGGCACATCCTTTAAATTTCACGAAAAATTTAATAAGGCAAAGGATGTATTTCAAGGAATCCTACTGCGTACGATTTTCTGAAAAGAATGAAAATAGTTTATTCAGTAACGCTTACTATAGGGTTTTTCAATAACACAAAAACAATATAATGCCCTAAAATAACAAATGTACTCGTAGGTAACACAGTATACTACATCTACATCAATACCCTACAAGCAGCCTTTCGGCGTATGGCAGGGGGTGTGAACACAGGATGTACGAGCTTTTTCTTTATCTTGTTATTATCGCGTATCGTTCGCGGAAAGAAAGAGCCCTTAAAACGACAAGTCCTAGCATCTATTTCCCTTATTTTACGCTCATTGTCGAGTCGGCCAAAATAGCAGGGGGGTCACATAATATTCATTACGCCTTCCGCAAACGCAATGTCTCAACATTTATCAAGTAATCGCAGCCTAGCTTCCAATCTTCTTTCTTTTAAGGATTCCCAAACTGCGTCCGACAGCGTTTTCGTAACTCTAGCTTTTTTATCGTAGCATTTTTTCACAAAACGTATTGCCTTGCGCTGCACTTTCTCGAGTTCGCGAGTGTACGTTTCATCCACCGGAGAGGTGTACTGTTAACAAGACTTGTATCTTTGAATAACTAGATAGGACTTTCGGCTGTTTTCATAGGGTAACAAAAATATTTTTATTGGGTTTGCGTAGTAGTTCGCGTTTCAACCTGAAATTCTTGACTCTAACACGATCAGTCAAGAGGATATGGAGCGCTCTTCAGTCTGTTCCTACCTGGACGGAGCTTCCTCGATAAGCTCTGTGGTGAAGTACCAGCAGAAGCTGATACAGAATCTCATTTAATGAGTAGTGCAAAGGCGCGTAATTAAATTGGTTGCGTAATATGAATTGAACTCGGCAAAGAATTAAAACATTGCTATTAACGTAAGCCTAAGATAAATTAACCTATTATCAGAATTTCAAGCATAGCGTTTTTCAGAATAAACGGAAGGGGGTTTGTTTAGGATACGTGATATCACAATATGTATCTATAAAATCCAGGCTGAGTATCAGTAACCGACTATTAACCTATTCCTGGTTTTACTTCTTGATATTGGGGTATTGGGAAGAAAACTCTTTACTTTGGTAATAAGTCACACTGAAATTTAGATATATTAAGAGGTAATCATGGACTGAGATTATTTAACTGTACAAAACATTGATGAATATACGAAATATTGGAAATAGTGAGGGAAGAGGTGGCGCTATATCTAAGGTATTGTAGGATTGGTGTTTGACATTATTTATAAATCTTCTTGGTAGTTGAGTAAATAATAATAAATAAATTGCACTAAATTTAAGCACGTACGATTAACAGAACAATTATGTGAATAAGAATTTATCTTTTCAGACTTATTCATGTATAATCAAACACTAAAAGTCTCGTAGTCCTCCTCACATCGGTATTTATAGAATTGATGCCTACATTTTTTAATTGGAGAACGGAAGAAATTAAAACAAAAGACAGGTAGAAGGCTTAAGAAATGAAACAATAAAGGAGCTATTATTCATTAAAGTTCTCTTATATTCACAGGAATTCTTATTTTTCTAGAATTCTAGTTTTCCGAGAGGATCTCAGATAAATCGCCTACTGAGAGAACGTTGGAAACAGAAGCAAATGACAACGATATGTACCTTTCGATATTGGATGCGTCAGCAATTAATATCAGAGCTTCATTTGGGCCAAGAGAGAACTGAAGGATTGCTTACTGAAGGATTCATAGTGGAATGAAAACCGGAGGTCACCTTATATCAAAGAAGCGATGAGTTTAAAAAATTCTCTGTAATGAAGGTAATATTAAAAAATTGCTCACCTAGATTTAAGCCTATGTTTCCGTTTGCTATATATAAAATATAGCGAAAGCAATTTAAAATAATTCTTAGCGAAAGGGGCATTCTATTCCAAAATATCAATAGCACTCGCAAACAAGCTTGCAAAATATTACAAAGAAATAATAATATTTTAAGGGCTATAAAAAGTTTGAATATAACAAAGTCTGAAGTTAGACTTTATTTCTTGACCGCGTGGCATTAGAACGCTGAATTCCATTTTATCGGAGATGAAAAAACCGTCATTTCGATAAGATGCATTTTCACCTAGGTTACTGTTACAAATACAGGTTGAGTTACAGAATTGGTCAGCAAGTGACTTACTATGACGGAAGGCCAACCGTTTTGAGTGCTGCTCCTTGGTGGCCAACCTCCAACTCCATCCAACCTCCATGTACGGGTCGAAGCGGCTCGATATGGGAAAGATGTAACACATTGACGACCCATGAGCCAAGATGAAGGTCACGACGGTCTTCCTTCAGATTAAGGGACAAATGAGTCTACGAAACAGTAATTGGAAGATGAAACAAAAGAGAAAGGGAAGTGCGCGTTTGGGAAGATTTTCAAAGGTAAATGGATAAAGGAAAGAAATGATTCAAAACGTGATATATGAGGAAGGATTCGGAGAATGAGTGGAATCTGTGAAAGGACAGCTGCGGTATGTTTGCGCTACGAATCTCATAGGAGATGAAATGAGATTCGAGCGAAAGAGAGCTAAACCGTCGGAAAGTGGACCTACTTTTGATCCTCTCCTTCAAGGAAAAAGAGTATCGCAAGATGGGTCCTTGGTCAAATACCACGAGAAGAAAATCTCATTATTTTGAAGAAAAGAGCCATTCTTGGAATCGAATTTCTTAAAGTATTCCTCTAACAGCGAAATATTTTGCGCTCAGTTAACAGGCTTCATATTGCTAAGGAGCAAGTTGATATTAAAATCCGTTATGGTTTAACTTAATGATAAAGAATGATTCAATTTGAATGAACATATAATAAGTTATTTTATTAGTGAATCCACTGAGATCCTATCCATCATAATCCAAACAATTGGTTACTTCTTGAAAACTTCATCCCAACGTAACTTATTATCTTTTGGTGCAATTCTAGCATAAATTAATCCGCGAAAAAACGAGTGTTATTTCCTCTCACAGAGGAAAAATACTGTGTGTGTTTCCATTAGAGAAATGAGTAATTAATACATAAATAAACAAGAAGGTAAAAACATCAGATAATACTCGTATATCACAAATAGTAGAGTTCTATCTCCAAGATCACGCTCGAATCCTGGCTTGCCGGATTTTTCCAGATATGGAAGGGTTATTTGTGTTCGTTAATAATATTTATAATAATGGATGGATTGGGATCTTCCTGCTTCCATTAGAGAAATGAATAAATGATAAATAGATAAAAAGAAGGTACAAATATCAGATAATACTCGTATATCACAAATCTCCGCAATAATATTCCAGGTAAAGTTTTCTTGAATTCTAAATGGAAGATAGTGGTCATTTACATAAATTAGACACATCAAATTTTTCGAACAGGAAACTTTCCAACGGAAGGGAATTTCTCCTAAAATGTGTGGAGAGTGTGATTAACTTCCCTAATTAGTAGTTTTCGGAATTTAAAATATAACGCGTTTAAGTTAGGTATGACGGATACATTTGGTAGAGAAAAATTCACTACGACTCCCAAACTCACGTAATTCTTAGCAAGATAATATTTATTGTCAACAAGAAAAAATTACGTATCGTGTTAATATTTTGGTTTCTTCGCCCCGTTCCCTTAAAGTAAAACATTGGAGGTATACTTTTTCGCTGGTTAGGTGCTTATTGAGTTCGGCAAACTTTGCTCTTCTAATTTAATCTACCCACTATATTCCATTCCCACCCTTAAACGCGGAAGTAAAAGTATCCCTGAAACTTCAGAAGTATCCATTACCTTCTCCTCAGTTCCGACGAAATACACCTCGGGAATACAAAATGGGGGATTTACATCCTCTCCGTGACACTCCGTTTATGAAAACTTGTTGACTGAACCTTTTCTTGTCGTTACCAACTGTTGATTTCTGGAAGGGTGAACGCACTGAGATGGAGCATTTTAGCGAAAGCGTTGAAGAACAACTGCAGGAGATAAGTGAGGCCATTTAATTCTAATCATAACGACTACCGTGAGCTCTGTCTCTGCAGAATGGTGATAACGCTACGGCTAACGAGTGGACAGATATGAAACTAACGAATCTAATAGCCGAAATAATGGAGGGACTGTTCTTTTATATTTTCGGTCATTTACTACAGAGAAGCAGCACTAATAATCAGAAAAACAAATTTGAAAACGCATGGCATTTTTTTTTGAGATATCTTCCACCGAGGTGAATTTACCCATTCCTTAGTAGAATCACTTTTCGTAAAAATATTTTTTGACACGAAGAACTCTTCGAAAATAAATAACTAGGTTTAGATTACTCAGTTTGATTGTAGATACTATTTAACCTATTCTTGCATTTACTATAGAAGAAAAAAACCAGAATTCGTTTTATGATGTTATAGCGAAAAAGTAAACAATTTGTAAAACTTTTGAAGAAAAGCAATGCGTCAGAAATGTATGACATTAATATTTATTTCAATTTTTTATTCTTGAAGAAAGAAAAAAACTAATACCTGTACCACTATACAAATATTATTCATGATATAGATATTATATGGAGGTTTAGGTGAAAGCTTGTATTTCTTCCTTGAATTATGGAGTCCAACCTCAAAGTTGTGTTTGAAGGAATTGATAACATTTTTTATTCTTTACCTCGTTGTTTGTTGCAGTGGACTAACTTTATAACTCCCAAATTTCATCAAAAATTACATTTTCTGGGATGATAGCGAATTTGATCCTATGCATGTGGCAAAATATTTTGGTGTGCATTACAGCAATAGCTGATGCATTAGAAAAATTAAAATGACTTTATAGTGCAGTATTCCACTAAGCATCTTCGATAGCATAATTTAAATACTTAATAATTGATCCTTGTGAGAATTTGTAGGATACTAAATTAAGAACTATCAATTTCAGTACACGGAATTGAAATGGATATGACTATAAAATGCCGACTTTTCTTCAATTCTATAATCTCTATTAAAATATTATTTCCTATCAAATATACTCTTAAAGTTTTCTAAACAACAATAATTAAATCAGGAGTGATTGACAACATCTTGAAACGTCTTTCGATAATTTCTGTAATAATATTCGATATTCCCAGTTCCAGTGATGCTCAATAAGTTGACGTACAATAACGTTTCCATATAAAAAAATGAAGTTTTCTTTAGTATAACTAATAAAAATCATCTATTGTAATTTTGTTCAAAGAGTGAACTCAGAAAATTTTCGTTACTACAACAGAGCAGTGACAATACATACAATTTGTTAGATTATAAGCAATTAGCCTTTATCCTTCTCTAATTAAAACTGAATGATTTACACATTCACACATTTTTACGATTTGCAAATGTGTCATATCGAAAAAACGGAGTCTTTCTGCTGAACACCACCACTTTGAAGAAACTCTTGGAGACACTGAAAGGATAACTTCCGGACGACTAAAGTTTTCGGGCCACAACGACTCTCAGAACAGCCTATTAAAATCATCATCGGATCGTACTATTAGAGTCATGAATCACACCAATACGGCAGACCGTAATCATCGCCTTCGACCGTATATGAACCGGAACTAAGAACGGAGGAGGGAGGGGAAACAAAAATTGCCTGTCATCATTCCCCACCGGTTGTTAACGGCTATAAATTCATGGGCTATATCCTGCGAATCATCAACGCAGAGGGGAGAGTGGATGCTGGGAAAGAGAGAAATGAAGGAGAGGAAGAGAGTGCCCCTGGGTGATTACGAATCAGTGGAGATGAAGAGAGAGGAAACATGATTAGGGTGGGATGGCAAAATTAGAGGATGTACGAGTAAAGGAGAAACGGAAATGGAAAAGTATTGAAAATTGCGCCTTCTGATCTAAATTTTTGGGAGTTATACAAATTTAGATGAAATCATTTTATTACGAATTCAAGTTACTTCGAGTCATAAGAAGAGCCATTTTTCAAAAGATAAAAGTCAATTATTGTGAAAAAATTAGTAATGATAGTTTACGTGTAACATAAATGTCTTGTTTTTATAATCATATTAACACGTTGAATAGTATGCAATGCTCTTCAAAACATTACCAACTCTTGTTAAACATTGCAAATATGTTTATTTAATTCAGAAGCAAACCCTTCAATATCTCAAAAGATGAATAAATGGAGTTATATAGCTTAAAAATGGCTTACTTGTATAGTAATTAGCCACATATAATTCTTTTTAAATAGTAAATGGAAATAAATAACTTGACTCAGGTAATTTCAAAATTCTGTACAACATCCAAAGAGAAGCCTTAAAGATTTTTTAACTAATCCTTGAGATTTGACAAGCGCATAAGTTTACACCCACTTCGTTTCAGAATTGTGGTCAAAATACACCACTAACCTGAAGATTATTTTAAATGTACTTCACTTTTATAATGGGTCATCAACTTTAGTTTCCCTACGCTTCTTAAAAGCTACATACATATATATTTGCAAGTTATTACGCATTTTCACTACAAGATCATTGAAGAAACATTGTAATTAAGTAGCTATCGATGCGGTAGCTTACCCAACCTTTGAATAGGGTCCAGTCTATTTTTAGGAGGAAAAAAGAAGTAAGGAGATAAATGAGGGAAAAGAGAGGGAGATTTATTGGAAAGACTGATGGAGATTACGTTAAGACAAGGGAGATGTGATGTGAATCAGGAGAACACGGAGAGTGAAGGAAAGGGAATGAGAAAGGAGAGGAGGATCGCAGAAAGTAAAGGGTGATCCAGGTCAGGTGTCTGGTACAAAAGAGAAAATGCAGAGAGGAAATAGACAGAAAAGATAACAAGAGCGGGAGGATATTTATAAGAGATATGTCGAAAGGTTTTATGGACGGTAATAAAATGATCAAACTAAAAGGTTGGACTCACTGTTCGTTTTTCAGTTAAAGTATACTATTAGTTTGTATCATACATCAATTGTGTGCTTACTCCTCCATTTATTTCGTTGCCATAACATTTCACCAGGATGGACAAAATTAGGAAAGTCGTAACAGTAACTTCCGTATGTTTCAAATGATACGCTTAATAATTCTGCTGATTCGCACTCAAAAGAAGTTTGAATAAATATTGTGTATTCGTACATAAGCTTTTTGCATAGAGCATCTCCAGTGTTCCTGCGAACCTGAGCTTTTTGCCAACCGATTCCCGGAATCAAGCGGCATGACGCATGACAAAGGGTTGAGCTGGCAAGGACTTCTTGAAGTAGTCCACGACTCGTCTTTACTAAAGTGGGGCCGCTATTCTAAGCGACGCTGCCACGTAGAAGCATCACTGCGCAAGAGAACCACATCAACTAGATCTTCTTACACACTGGTTCTCCATTCTGAAAATTAATTGACTACTTGAACTCCTAACCTGTTTTGGAACCGAGTGTTCAATCACCGCTCTTAATGTTGTAAATTTTGAGGAACAATGAAAAAAAATTTAACGAATTGAACTATTAAAATTCAGGGTTGGGCTAGGAGGAGACGGGCAGATATACGAACAAAAAAGTAAGGGAAACAACAAAACTTCTAATATCCGAACCGATATCTTCGGAGAAAAACAGGATTATAGGGAAGAGTTTCGCAGTACCTCTCAAATAAGAGAATGTAACATTTGGGAGGTTTAAATTGCTTTCTTGCCTCATATACGTGTGAAATAATTCAAGTGTGAATAAAAATGCTGCAGTTACAATTTAAAATGAGTTAAATCATAGAAACGGAAAACAAATAAAGGAATTTAAGGAAACATTTACATTCGAATAACTGTTCACAGTAACGACTTCAATAATACAAAATACAATAATATAAAAAAATTAGATTAAGCAAAATTAAACATAGGTTAATCTACTACGAGAGAAATATACTGATAAGTAACACGAAGGGAAGAATGGATTAATTTAATAAATAATAATAATAAATCGTCTTTATTTACGGGCGAGATTGAGACTAATTAGTCTCTTCTTACATCTAACCTTAATTTAATTATGTTACCAACTAAAGAACACGCTCACTTTTTACGTAGAATAAAAAAGTTGTGTATTTTCGGAGAATAGATACAAAGAACAAATATTTGTGATGATGAACCTACAAAATATTAAATACCCCTCCGCTGAAATTTTATGGAAATAATTAAAACTTTGAATGTTACGGATGAAGATGCTATTCTAGTGGAAGAGCTCTCGAAATCGATAATAAATAAATATACGGTAGGAGGTTGTAGGAAACAAGACAAGTAGGATATTGGATAAAGTTGACGAAAGAGGTAAGAAGAAAGGCAATGATCGAGAGAGTGAAAGAGCGAGTGGGAAATATGCTCGGTTGCAACCGCTTTACGAAACGACCTGCAGGCGACGCAATTTGAGAGAGTGATATAGAGAAATCGGGTTGGGAAAATGTCATTTCACCAGTTACACGGGATTCTCGACCTCTCCTTCGCTCCATTACACCCGGAGAAGGAGCATCCTCTCGAATATCTCCTCCTCACGACAATTTTTCTCCACCTATACCCGAATTTTCTCCTCCCTCGCGCTGAGTCGATCCGTAGGCCTCAACTAGTAACCCCTTACGGTCAGTTGACCTTCAAACCTTACTTCTTTTATTTCCCTTCTGTTTCCCACCGACGTGATACCCCCATCACCGTCAATCTGTCCTTATACTTTACTTCATTCCCTTCCACATCCCGCATTCTACGGTTTACGCACCGATACAGCCAATCTCTTCCTCTTCTGCTACCTTCCCTTATTGCCTCTCCGTGTCTCTCTCCTATTCCTCTTACCATGATTTATCTCTTCGCCTGGGAGGGTTCCCTTGTTTCTTCTCTCCGACATCGAGTCCACAGTCGTCGTCTAATCTAACGCATCCTCTAATCCCACCCGACAGAAAGGAACTTTGCAGCATTAAATGCCTTAATTCCTTCCTTCCTCGAGGCTAACGGCACTTTAACGTTCGTAAACCCAGCACATATCATTCATGTTCCTTTTACCCGCAGTCATTCTTAATAGAATGTTTACACAAATACCTTTGTAAATAATTTTGACAAAACAATTTTGTACATAAATCATTTTGTAAAATTTATCTCCAGAAGTTTTCGAACCCATTCACCTTTCATGCGATTCCTTTATAAATAGAATTAATATATTTATGTAAACTGTTGTAACTTTATATTGTAAATGAAGTTTGTCAATAATTATTTAGTTCACCTTATTACAAAATTATAATGTAAAATTATGTAAATGGATTTAAATAACTTGTAAATGTTTTAGCTTACTTTATAAATCGTTGAATATGTAAATTGAAGTTTGTTTAGATTTTGAAATGGAATTATGAGACACACTGGCTTCGGGAGGTTTTGGGGTGTTTCTCACGAATTGGATTGATACCAGGCAGGGAGTTTTTAATTTTGTTTTCCCTTCAATAGTAGCAAACAATAGAATGCCACCTGGCCTATTGCGTATCTGTGGTCATTAAATGTATAGCAATGAAGATAAAAATAATTAAAACGTATATCGTAAATATGTCTTTGAATTAGTTATTTTTAATTAGGTCCTAGCATTAACGGATATCTACCATACATTTTCCATATATTGTTGTTTTTAATTTACTTTAAATGACGGAGTTACTGTAAGTAAATATTTTATATAAATAAACTAATTAATAAATAAACCAGTAATAAATAATAAAGCCATTTAGTTGATATTCCTATTGTTTATGCCAGAAATATCATCAACTAACCAGATATGCGTAGCATGCGTGCAAGTGTACAGATCTATCTTTAATACAGTATTTATTAAAAATAATCTATTATTTGCCTTTATCTGAGATATTAGAGATGAGTAGACCTTTTATAATCGATGTAAAGTGTGAGGAGTGATTTGGTATCCAACATAGAGTCAGAATAAAAGAAAATAATCGTTTAAGAGCGAAAAATCAAAATTGGCCAACTTTATGGCATCTGAAGCTTGCAAAACCATTGTCAAGATGATTAATATCTTGTTATACACGAAAATATTATTAGCTCATTAATATAAAGACTGTGTACCATATAACGTTGTATTTTGTGTTATTCAGCAATCATCACTTAAGAGTATTTTTTAAAAAGTTGTTAAAATTACATTAATATTATGATACTTGCTTATTCGTATTTTATAATTACAAAAAAGTCAAGGGTATACCAAAATATATGAAAGAGGTAGATTTTAGGTTAAAATTCGGAAGATTCACATTTAAATTAATTATACGAACATACCAATACTGAAACATATACCACTATTCATAGAAAAAGTTTAAATCCATTTTTAAATCATGAAGTTTACCTGATCATTTACGGAATAACTCACATAAAGAATTTTTAAAATGGTATAGGCCACTCGATATCAATAACAATAAGTAATCCTCAAGAATCTAATCAGGATAAATTATGGGGAGTCAAATAGGATTTATCATAATCTCAAATTGTCGAAAAAAAATGAAGAAAAAATCAAAGATTTACTTTCCACAGAATTAGTTTCATCTGGTGGAAATTCATTTTAAAATGAAATTCCACCAGATTTCACTTAGTACTTCTAATTTTCTCAAATTGTCGGTTATTTACTTTTTCAATTCGAAATATTCATATGTTCCTATGAAATAACCTTGATCGAAAATTTACATTACTAATACGCGCATCATTCATAAATGAGAGCTGTCGAGAACGCATGAATTTATATTAAGACAAGCTGATAATGTATATAATCAATCATATATTAAACAGGAAAGATAATTAGACGAATTCATGAATGGGCAATTTGCAGCAGGTAGAGCTAAATAGACTGACCAGTGAGAATTTTCTTCAAATGAGAATGAGTTGGCATTTATGCTACAAAATTGCTATATCAATGATTGGTAAGTAGCAAGAACAGCAATGGAGCAATTTCTACCTTTTTCCTATGATTGCTGATTAAAATGATTCCTCATATTTTCCTTCTGAATTAACGCATTTCTCCAGTAATTTACCCAACATTCACCAACTAATCGGCTACCATTGCAGGCTCGCCAAGAGACTAAAAGTACAGATATCGTTCATATTTCAGAGCTAATTACCCTGGACCCCACTAATCCGAACACCGATGATTCGAAAGTTCGGTTAATCCGAATAATTTTCGGAAATTTCTAAAAATTAAAAATACAGTTCTTGGGTAAATTTTTGAATAAATGCAACAAAAGTGAAGTATAAACATAGAAAAACCACTCTTTAACTAACTTATACAACAGTATGGTACAAAACTACTGTAGATCGGATAATTTACTTTCATCTGTACTTTATCGAAATACGGAAATACAGACATACGAACTGTACTTTACTGTTATACGATATTGTACAAAGTACAGCAATGTGTAGAATATTGTATTGATACACGAAATAAAGTGATTTGAATGCAATGTTAATGTAATTATACAATATGTCGGATAATCCGAAAATTCCGCAATCCATTGTGTTCGGTTTCATTTAGTTCAGATTCGCGGGGCTCTAATGTGGCAATCAGGAACAGTTTAAAGTGATATCTTAATTGAATTTAATAGGCCAAGACTCCAGTAATTATTATTATTGTCACCTAATAAAGCTTAAGGAACAACTTTGCTTGAGATTTTTGCAAGATATTATTATATATGAAATAAATTGGAAACACATCGTAACGTAGAAGGCATATTGTGATATTTTATTTTTTTAAATCAGAGAAATTAACTTCCAAGAAAGATTAAAAACAGAATTCCCATCTGATGCTCAAGAATACGAGTAGAAGGAATTTTTAATTTTTCGCCATTTCTTAATGACAATCCTGTCTTCCGTCCGTCCACTGCTCTAGTTAATCAGTTGGATTTATGGTATGTCTATATAAAAATGCGTTTTATATATATATATTTTACAGGATTCCTTAACTTATGAAACCCGTGCAATATTTCACCCTGCAGTCCGTACAGTTCCATAAGATTCATTTCCGTCCAAAAGACTGCTGAATCTCGTGGTGATTAATTCTTCGGTTGTTAAATAAATAATAATCCACGCGACCCAATATGGCTATCAGATCCCTGTCGAATGCCCTTTGCCCTTTATTACTCTCCATCGTATTTATTGAATGATCTACTTCGGGTATTTTTAAAGGGCTTGGATGCGGATAGAATTCGACACCCACGCCGCCATTTTCACGTCTCCCATTATTCTGACGAAGGAGACGAGTGGGCATGTTTTTATTATTGTATATTATGCAAGACATCAGGTATTCAGCAAGTGTGTCTCAAATGCAAAAACGTGAGCTGAGACGAAAATGAAGGAAACTTATTGATTGATAAGAAAACGCAAAAAAGGGCGGAATAAGAAAATGGTGAAAGGAAATAAAGGAGAGAAAAATGTAGGAAAACTAACGGAGGACATGGCAAAACGTGAGCTGTAGTGATGGGGACAGATTTTTCTTTTTTCAAGGAAAAGAGACATCAAGCCTTTTCTTTGAATTACTTCCTTCTTTATTTTCCACCGTGAAAAGACTGAGAATACTCGACAAATACTTTGAAACTAAAATAACTTCCATAGAAAAAAGGGTGATAAATACTTAATAGGGGCGAACGAACTTAGCAAAGGGACACCGTGAATAAATTTAAGCATGTTTAATTTTCACGAATATTACTTTAATGATGCTTAAGCTAAATGGTTATAATTGTAATTAAATATAACAAAGAAGGAAAAGGGTTTAGGTGACTGCGTACTAGTGACAAGTCGTGAACCTAGAATAATTCCCAAGGAGAAAAGGACATGAAAAACGTCTAACGGGACCGGGACTCGAACCCAAGTCTCGCAATTGACATCTTATGGTGCCAAGTCCCCAGAATCCTTATCCTTGTGTGTTATCCTTAAGGGGGAGGAGGGGGTCCCCTTTCCATCACTTTCTATGGTTGGTGCATCTATGAGGTCATGGCTGTGAATATGCTGCTGAGTCGGACGAACTCACGCGCCCTTGCCTACAAAGTCTCCCAAACGGTAAGGAGAAATGTTCTGGAGGAATAGCTCAATGGATAAAGTAGCCAACCGGAAGTTGGAAGACCCAGGTTCGAGTCCCGGTCCGGTCAGACTTCTTTCATGTCCGTTTCTAATTGGGAATTAATATAACAATTTCTTTATAATTCTTCTTGATTGAGTTGCAGAGACTTTAAACGCTTAAAGAAATTTCGGAGAGTGGGTAATTCAATATTCCTTTGGGAGGTTCTTTTTCGATGAATGCATCTCTTAAACAATCATTTTAGTCCACATTTCAATCTACGTGATCTTCTGGGGAATTATCATGTTCTAGTATACGCCCATTTTACAGCAACTTCTCTTTTCCTTGAAAATTTGATGCTGAAGAAAACAAGAGTTTGATTATACTCGTAATACACAGTATAGTACTAAACTATAAAACTTAAACATGAAATGAAAACTTAAGCATGAAATATACTCTCCCTTATTTCTTATATTTTTGTTTGCAGTAAAAATCCATTTATAAAGACTCTTTTTATAGATTTTATCACATTATCGACTGTAAAATAGCGGACCCCTCAATATTTCAGTAATTTTCCATTGTCTAACCACTAGCATAGCGTGATTCTTGCTCAACTTTCAGAAAACATTCTATAGATAAATATAAACTTACTCATATAATGGCTTCCTAATAAGATAAGACATGACTCAGCAAAATTGATGAAAAGTACATTTAGTCTCTATCGGTCATTATAACTGTAAAACAATGAACGTTACCGAACCAACTTGGAAAGAATTGTGACAGTATAAAAAACGGTGCGTTCCATGCATGTTCAAATATGATGATAATAATTTTATAATTCATCATTTAATGTTTTTATGCTATTGATATTCATTGATGCCAATAAGGGCGAAAATATTTAAGAATATCAAGAAAATGTCCCTTTTTATTTCATCTAAGGAAGAAGTCGATAAAAATATTGGCGAAAGGAAGTTATCATAGTGATCAAAAAGTCTGACTTCAATTATAATATAGAAATTCAAAATAGATTAAAGAGAGAGTTCAAATAATTAAAAAAATACACTTAAATAAAGAAAATGATGTATTGTCTTCTTAATAAGAAACTACAATAATCCCAAAAAAATTCTCTTCCATTTTCTTCGGTTTCCTCACTCGCGTTAGCAACTGCAGTAGGAAAATAACAAAGGCATTTCCTCGGATAAAGCAATTTCTTTTCCAAGGGCCATTGTTCACGGTATTTTACTCGTTTCTCGAATCTTTTTTCCACCATATCTTTCCTTATCTTGCTTATTCGTTGGCCTTTGCATCCTTCCAACTTCAATTAAGATTAAAACCATAACCTCTGCTATGAGATGGCCCTCTTTAAGAAACTCTATTGTCCTTAGATCGCTTTGTTCTCTCTTCTAAATTACTTCCCCCATTTATGATTAATCTTTCGGCCTTTGTAGAGTTTCCCTGAAATTTAATTAATTTGAAGGACTGCGGTGTATTAGGCATATGGAATTGTTTTTAATTTTTTATTTATAATGAAAATGTCGACTCTACTTTCAAAGCAGACCATAAACTCTAAGTGAATAGCGAATTCTAAGTGAATTATAACATGCTTATTAATATAACTGCACAGATTGACGCGAAAATAAAACAATACATTTTCTTTTCTTTTGATAATCTCTTTCAGTCTAGAGTAATGAAACTGCGAAGAAGCATGGTACGGTAAACATCGTACCTAATACTGGAAAAAGAAAGAGAATTTATATTTATTTGCAATGCATACTATTCTAAAATCTGTAAGGAAAAGGAATACGGCTGTGATAAGACATCGGAGTTCGAAAAAAGCTCCAAAAAGCCGTTGTTTGAGAGCACACAAACCGATGGAAAATTCCAACCAGCGGGGATTAGGGTTCTCAATGGTCGCGCTTCGCAAGTATTGCTCTCAATAATTCGGCAACTACGTTGCCATCTTCGGAGAGAAGAATAACTGTTATTATATCTTTATAATGTGATAACTGTTATTGTAGCTATAAGAAATCAGAAAATAATTTCCAAATTGAAGAACTGCTATGACAATTGCAATATATTTTCGAATAACTGAATAATGGTAAGATATTAATGGTCGCTGATAGATGGAAAAAGTTTTCTATTGGTGATTGTGTTACTGCATTATCCGGCTGAGGTGGCAGAGTGGTTAGCGTGTTAGTGCTCCAATCCCAAGGAACAAACCGTTGGGACTCGCGGGTTTGACTCCCGACTACCAAGACTTTCTCAGATAGGTAATACCGGTTTGTATTTCTAAATAATGATAATAATTATTTAAATGGATGAATTAGGATCTTCCTGTTTCCATGAAAGCAATGAACTTTAGGGAAAAATGTAGGAAAACTAACGGAGGACATGGCAAAACGTGAGCTGTAGTGATGGGGACAGATTTTTCTTTTTTCAAGGAAAAGAGACATCAAGCCTTTTCTTTGAATTACTTCCTTCTTTATTTTCCACCGTGAAAAGACTGAGAATACCCGNGTTAGTGCTCCAATCCCAAGGAACAAACCGTTGGGACTCGCGGGTTTGACTCCCGACTACCAAGACTTTCTCAGATAGGTAATACCGGTTTGTATATTTAAATGGATGAAATAGGATCTTCCTGTTTCCATGAAAGCAATGAACTTTGTTACTATTAACATTGATATTAAATGAGTGAAAACTATCATATTTTAACGTTTGTTGGAAATGTAATTGGTCAGAATGTGTTCCAAGGCAAGGTATCGTACTCGCGAATGAGGGGAGAATTCCATTAGAGTTTCAAATGTGGTATGGGTAATTGTTTGAGAAGGTTTTGTCGATTTAGCATTTGGGGATGTCGATGAACTGCTGATTGACAAAACCCTAAGTGAGAAAGAAGTATGAGAGATTGCTTAAGAGGACGTTGTTCCCGAAGAAAGTAGTGAGAGTAAAGCACTTGCCAACTCACTGCATCTTTGATTCGGGAAGGTCATCAGCTGGCTAGTGACCTGTAAAATCGTTTTCAATCAAATAGTCCTTGTCTCGATTAGGCTGTATAAATAGTTCTAACGAGATACAATGTTCTGAACGGTGTAAAATGCTAGGGTGTGGAAAAAGCATAATCGCAGCAGATAATAACCGATTACATAATCAAAAGAAACAAAAGTCCAAATATTTAGGAAATCCACAAAACCAACGTTTAAAATATTTGAATCGAAGTTAAAAATGTTGATCCTATTAAAATAACACTCAAAGTAAAAATCCCACTAATATATACTTGTGGAGAGTATGTACCGAATACTTCAAGCATTAAAATGGAATTATAACAGTTTCGCGTTATTGATAGCATATATTACTACCAATTAATACCACGATTTTTATTTTGAATTGACGAAATTTGATTGTTCTTTTTCTAAAAAAATGTTAAAATGTGTATTAATTTCATAAAAAAAAGTTAAATGCGTTTTTTTCTTAAGCGATGTAGTGTGTACTAATGTGTATTCATTTATTTTAATAGTGAAAAAAATTATTTGGAGCAGTTAAAAAAGATCGGAGCAAATAACCTACTTTTTCACAAGCCTCGTATAATTTTATTATTTTTTGTATGGAATTCTCTGGAACGTGTCAACGGTATAAAATCGATTGAGATGCATTTAATTTGGTACACGAATGTACGGAGATGTGCGAATTTTAAGTTTTTATGCCAAATCACATTCTCCATGATATACCACTCGTAGGTAGGGGCCACTATAAAATTTTTCTCGGCTAAAGTAGTAAACTAACTTAAATAATTGATTTAGTGAGAGATGAAATTTAAAGACATATTTTAGTATTTTCTTCAGAAGTAAAAGCAACATAAAAAGTAAAAAATAAACCATTGTTGTAATTAAGCAAATTACGTTTTCATTTGTCATTGTTTTTAATTAACTTTTTACTTATTTGACAAACGAGGTGAAATCATACTTCATGGAATATAGTGAAAAATATTTCGTAATAATGAAATGAATATTGTGTACTCATGTTATCACAATCTTGAAAGGTTTTTATCTTCCACCTTTAATGGCCTTTCAAATTTACGAGAGACTCATAATTTCCCCCTGAATAACTCAGGATGAGAACTGTTATTGCCAGAAGAAGATGGGACTTTATGGTCTGAGTACTATTTAATGTTGAACATCATTCGTGAAATAGATTATTCGTGACTGTTGTATTTTCATGAAATTAAGTGAGGACATCGATGGCTAAAAGTGGAAATTATGTGGAATATATTTGAATTTTGAGGAAACGCTTTGTAGCTCTGCGCAACTCATGGAGGAAAAAAATTGAAATCCATGTCACACTCCCTTATTCTAATTGGCAGCGTGTTCAACTCGGAATGAGGAGGTGGAGGCGGACCAACATTCGATCCCGGTGGGAGCCAAATTCTCCCGATATGGTTTGGCGACAGCACGGAAATCCGGCCGTAAATATTAGTACCAAAAGCCTCAAAGCATACCTCAGCCAGTGGTTGGAAACTGATAAAGATGATGATGGTTAGTGGTTTATCCTTACGTTTTCGTTAATAAAAACAACGCACAGTTATTGTTCGTTGTTTTTTGATAATGGTAGTTTTTTGCATTCTAAAACAACTTCAGAGTATGTCATCACTAACAATATATCTGATATCTCGTGTGCTACATGCTTTTGCATTCATCACTTTCTAACGATTAATAGTGAGGAGTTATTCAGCCCAAGGGTACGAAAAGTCCGCAATGGAAACGTATGAGGCATTATTAGATTTACATCGTGGGGTACGTGAGGGAAAGATGAGCCCAGCGATGGCATCGCAGAACTCCATGGGAGAGGGAGAGAGAATGAGAAGAGAGAGCTTTCGCTGATTCGCCGCAAGGAAATGTCCTTGAGGGTCGTGAAAAGAGACGTCCATTATAATTGAGGTGATGTCTCCGTGTTCAATTTTATTTACGGGAAATGGGATACCGGAGAGTCCCTGCTTCGTTCCCGATAAAAGATTTTTCTCTCGGTATATTCATCTCCTTCAAAAGGCTCCAAACCAAAGGATGCATTATTCAATCTCCTTCAATTTCGCTATTTCGTAGGAAAAATATGATTTTTGGAGATTTTGCCTGTTGAGTCCCTTTTATGGCATTTTTCTCCAGCTGAGTTCTCGATTTGGTATGTTTACCAGTATACCTTATAACTACTAAAAAGTTCTAATACTATACGACTTGTACTGTTTGTATTTGAATTCTGTGGGACACTGTTGATTTGAAGTTAACTGTTGAAAAGAATCCCAAGGAGCTTTTGCTTTCTGTATTATTGGCAGCAAAAAAACCCGATGGTAACGTGAAATTTTTCAGTTTGAAATAGTAACACCATCATGACTTTGCTAAAAATTAACTTAAATTTGAAGAGAAGAGGAAGCTGAAATTAACTTGAACGTAATTCGAGTTTCACCGAAAAGAATTATCAAATACTAAATGAGTGTTATGGAGTGTACATATTGCACAAGTATCAGCTGGTTTACTTGTAATATATACCATCAGGGGCCAATAAACTCATCTGTTGACCGTCTCTGCGAACTCTGACTAAACAGGAGTAACTTAAAAAATTGAAAGCGAATCCCTGAATTTTGTAAGTTTCGAATAAAATGAACAGTGATTGACAATAAATGTTAACAGAAGCCTTACAATGTCGATTACCGAAAATTGGAGCATATTCGTAGCGTTTATAGAATTATCAGATTCCATGTGCTAGAAATTGGTGCAGGAATAATAATACGATTTTTAAGGATTGACGTTATTATCTACGAATTGAAACTTCAGGGATATGTTCTTTAAAAAATCGATGAAATTTACGGCAATTTTATTTTTACTATTTTCTATAGCAGAAGAATAATGTGATTCTTATGGAGTCATTTTCACCTGTGGTAAGTTGGGATTGGACATCGTCATTAAAACCTTTGCAATTCAGGCCCTTTTTGAGACATATTATTTATAATTGAATTTTCAAAGTGTTTTTAAAGTATTTTATCCGATGAATCGGGAATCCGGATAGACTACCTCCAAAAACTAAACCCGTATCCCTAATGTTTGCTGATGGTGTTAATGAATCACTCCAAGTGCAGAATAAATCGTACAGTATTAGCGGAACAGTAATTAAAGTAGTGGACTCGGTAAAATATCTCGAAATCACGCTTACGAATAACATGAACTGGAGCACGCACATCCGTAACATTTGTGCTAAAGTAACTAGAAAACTCGGTTTCATTACGCGTATTGTCGGTAAATGTGACGAAAAAGTTAGAGAACGATGTTATTTTGCGTTGGTTAGGCTTCAACTTGAATATGCATCAAGTATATGAGATCCGGCAGACGAAACATGCATCCGTGAACTCGAGAAAGTACAACGGAAAGCGATACGTTTTGTTAAGAAGTGCTACAATAAAAAAGCAAGCGTTACTAAAATGCTGTCAGATGCAGATTGGAAATCCTTAAAAGATAGGAGACTAGAAGCTAGATTGCGATTGATCGATAAATTTAGGGAAAGTACATTTACGGAAGATATAGTAGATATTATGAGACCCCCCTGCTACCTTGGACGATCCGACAATGAGCGCAAAATAAGAGAAATAGATGCTAGGACGAGTCGTTTTAAGAATTCATTCTTTCCGCGAACTATACGTGATAATAATAAGCTAAAAAATAGTCCGAACGCCCGGTGTTTTCATACCCTGCCACACGCCGTAAGGCGGCTTACAGGGTATTTATGTAGATGTAGATGAAGTGTGAAATTCGGTCGTACGCCAATTGTCGTTTGATGGAGACCCCATCATTTAGCGTGGCTTCACCATCACTTTTCTTCCTTATAATGGCTGGGTTACTGTTGTATGTTACGTCAATAATAATACAATATGGGTGAATATTATCGAGCAAGATCACATAAAAGGGTAATTACTTAATCAAGACGATCGAACGGCCTGAAAATAGAAATCACTCTGATTAAGGTATTTTAAAGGGTATGACGATAGAATGTGAAAGTGACTTGGGGTTCTTCGCAATCAATTAAGAAGAGAAGGAAAGGATTCCATTACTATTCTTCGGGGCGAAGTAATTGAAGATGGAGAATTCGAAACACTTAAAGACATCTTTCATTCTGTCGCTGTGGAGGAGACCGAAGTTATTTTTCCCTATTTCCCTTTCCCCGAAAATGGCACCAGAACCGGTCGCATTCTAGGTATTCCAACTAAGATATTCATGTAGTCGAACGGTTAGGACTGTATATCTTCAAACATTTTTGAACCAAAAGAATTGATTACGGGATGCTACATTAACATATATAAACTACGGCTGGAAAATGTTATAAACGTATTCCACAGTAATTGTGTGTAATGTAATATGATGTAGTACATGGAAAAATATGTTTGCGAACAAATGAGCTCAAAGGCACTTGAACTGTTCGTGTATTCTTCTATATTGATTTTTTCTAAATGTGGAAAACAACTTTTAGTATGATTAAATGCACATTTTGCTTAACTTTTGTTTCTATTTCCTTTGATTTTATCTGAATGAATATTGAATAATGAATATTGAATAGCTGAATGATAAAACGAATGCATAGATAATTAAGCAACTTCTTACGCAATATCTTCATGTATTTACCACCAAAACGTTAGAGTAACGGTCTTATATGAAGTAGGAAAATTATCAATCATTTCCGATGTAAAGAACTGAATTTACTGGGAGGAATACTTTCCAAAAATCTCTTACTCGGCACTAAAAGTGCCACTCCTCCGTTCTTTTCAAAGACATCAGCTACAGTGACTTTTCATACTCCCGGATAATTCGTTTTACTTTCCAGGAATCGATAAAGATCCTCTTTTGGCAAAGATGTTTATGATGGCCCTTCAAAGCTTCTTGTCGTACCTAGACTTTTGAAACGAGAGATGCCCGTTTTTCCTTTGCTTCTTTGCTTTAGCGGAAAAGATGAAATTGTATCGGTGAGTTCAAACTCAGAGAAGCCAAAACATGCGACCAAGTATTCAAATATTGGAAAGATAAAGTCGATACCTACAGTTTGAAAATATTACATCTTTTAAGTTAAAATGTCAGAGGCATAAAGACTTCGCAGATAGCCAAATGGGCAATGTGCACGACTTCGGTAAAAAACGGTACCGGGTTCGATTCCCGGTCGGGGCTCAGTGAAACTACTTTAGCTGTCGAAGCACTTTTAACAATTCTACAATTCAGAGACACAAATTTAACTTCTTTCAATTTACCGGAAATACGTTTCCTGTGAACGAATCCTGTCATCACGCTACCTTTTAACTATCTGATGCTGCGTGAAAAATCGGTAAAAAAATTATCTCAGAAGATTCAGACTTGCTAATTATTCATTATATACAAAAAGTATAGTAATATACATCGATATTGGTACGGAGACCAGAAAGAAAACTTGGAAAGTTTTGGATTTTGATGTATTCGTACATGAAGGAGAGGCATGGACCCTAAGAAAAGAGTGAAAAGACTAAACTTGAAGCAGTATTAATGTGAATTTCTGATGTGAACTCGAGGCTGTAACGATAAGACACCATATCTATAAGGAATGAAAAATAATGGTGCAGTTAGAGAATCAATTTATAATTACAAACATATCAGTAAGAGAAGAAAGACGCCAAAGGAAAGATAAAGAACTAATTATCTTTCCCTCGTACGATCAACATTTTTTCCAAATTGAGTATCCATGGTCATAGGCCATGAGAAGCACATAATTGTGTAGTCATTGTTTCGCATTTGACATTATACGAATTAAATCCCTAACATAAGTATACACGATTGCTTTGGTAGCCAATATTCAGTTTATAAAATGAAGTGAACTTACTGGCATCCAAAAGGTTCTTATTTTTCTCTTTTTGCTACTGGAAAATTAGTTCTTGTCAAAGCAGTTCATTCTGAGTTGATTTTATGTGATTCCTGGTCAAATTTGGCAATTGGCCCTCGCTTTAATTAGATTAAAATGTATTGATTTGCTAAATCGGGTTAATACAAAGAAAAGCTCTTGACTGGCATTTGGAAGGTTCAAAGTGTTGATTATATTATTTTTTGTGTGGAGAGGTCAAGATTCCAAAAATGGGTTTTTAGAGTGAGGGACGTGAAACATATATGTTAAAAAAAATTAAATTTTGTTGTTCCGTCTTTTAGTTTTCGTTATTTGAATGCTTTAAAA
The DNA here is from genome assembly GCA_000376725.2 of Ladona fulva. Lineage (NCBI taxonomy): Eukaryota > Metazoa > Arthropoda > Insecta > Odonata > Libellulidae > Ladona > Ladona fulva. The sequence goes on from KZ309034.1 coordinate 195,694, forward strand.
AGATACAGTGTCAAACTAGGGCAATTTTCACCGAAAGGGATGCTCTCGGATTTTTCTGAAAAAATTTCAAGTTTGCTGCGATGCAGACGTAGTTGAACGAAACTGGCGGAAAACCCGATTATGCCATATTTTAGTATAATTCACGATCTTTTGATTCGTTATATATTTTGGCTCAAAGATAGTATATATACTCATATAGTAAGCTCTGCTCATTTTACGATGCAAAATGGCGGACAACGTTTTCGACCAAATTTTTGAGATAAATAAGGAAAACGGCAATAAACTACCAAGTCTCTTATATCACGTCAATATCTAAGGTTTTTAAATATAGAATGTGAAGAAACTGTTTCGATTCACCTGCTATCCTGGGATTGCGATGGCTTTTTCGATCCCGCGGCATGGCCCGGCTTTGCTCCACGGTCAGTCCGAATTTTGTCGCGTTACCTATTCGGTTGTCGTATGTGATCTTTTATTTATAACCATGTTATATTTTGACAGTAAATGTTATAATATTATTCCACAGTAATTTTAGATCGTACTAGGAAATTTTTATCTCACATATTAGCGGAGCTTATGCTGTGAGTATTTAAACTTCACGAATAGAATGCTTATCAGCAGACTCATATTTCGCACGCATACACCAGAAATATAACTTAGCTACATACTAGCTTCGTTAGAAGTAGGATCAATCCCGTAGTTTTACATCGCTGTTATCGTCGATCTGCTCAAAGAAGCCGAGTTTCAAAGTTACCAGCCCGTAGACATTTCGGATGGTTGTACCTCGAATTCATCATGAGAGTAATTCCAATTTATTACGCCAATTACACTCATTTTCCTCGGAAACATTGCAATAAAAGCATACACCATGACATTTACTTCAAAAACTTAACTGCATAGCATAGTTTCCTCTATTTCTTTAAATATTCGGGAGGAAAGAAAACTGTTCTGGGTGCTAAGATGACAGTGCTGCGCTATGAGTGCTATGGAAGAATGTAAACTAAAGCCTTAAGATTTTAATTGATGATATGGCAACACGAATTATTTTGTCCAATACTAGAATTCAAAATAAATAACAACATAAAAGAATTAATGAAAACTAAAGCCGAAAGATTTCAAATTCATAAACAAACTTTGGGAGATACCGTAAGGATAAAACTTGATGAGTTCCACGAAATATTTTTATCCTTATGCATCATCGGTCTAGTTACATCGTGACATCATCAGGATCTGAGCTGATCAGGTATGACCTGAATAAGTTACGATGTACCTAAACCGGCCATGCATAAGAATAACAATATTTTTTGCCGGTGTAGTTATAGAGATGTCCCGTCAAGCAACACCCGAAAATGTTAATTTAAATATTGGGAACTCGAAAACTCCTTCGAGAGACAGAGAAAATGTGCTGGGAGATGCCCAGATTTATTGGAATCCTATAGGGTAGCATTGCTTTATTGTTAGATCAATATGCCAACCGTGGCAACGTTATAAATTTTTCTCTAAATCCTTAAAACCAAATGCCAAATTGACTAGGGACTTTCCCAATATTACTATTTCTTTTGCAAAATTCTGAACGTTACATTTTCACTTGCGAGTTGATGTTAAGAATGACCAATGATACTTTGAGCGTGTTACAATTTACTTATCACTTATCGTTAAAGGGAAATATTGTCTTTAAAGAAATGCTGAAAGCTTTCCACATATTATTAAGGAAGCCTTTAAGAATTAGCTTATGATAGGAACACTTAAGGAATATTTGAGGGAAGGCCTTCCCTCAAATATTCCTTAAGTGGGCCCGTTAGCAGTCCCTTGGGAACGCACATGAGTGATAATATTGTTTACTGATAGCCAATTGAAGGGAACACCCTGTAGATTGTAGAATAATTAGAAATAAACGAAAAGGAAAGATTTTTCCCTGGATGGAAGAAGTAATAATTCAGACGAACGATAATTTAGATAAGTTCCATCGTTGAACCCTATACCTATGCTATTTACAACTGTTACGCAACTACAATAATCTGAGCAATTAGGCAAATTGGATGGTGCGCTATATTGTAACGTGGTTAGCAAGTTAATTAAGGCGAGACAGTTGAGAGACCAAAATTTCTTCTGCTTGTTACATGAGCAGCTACACTCAAACTTCTCTACAATCCGACCAAGGAGCCACTTTTCTTAATTTCCTTCATTTTGCTCCTCAAGACTTCTCGCCTCGTTCACTTTCTTCAATCTCCTGCAAATTCTACTCTCCGATCCTGCGACTAAGAGTTTTATTAATTATCCAACAACCGCAAGAGAGCGCGGCAGTACGGGAACAACGATGCGGCATCTCCCAGGAGGCGAGAACCAGAAGATGGGCACTTAAGAATGAAGATGAGAAGATGAAGGGAGAAGATAGGAAAGAGGTAAGCGACGTGTGGAGAGAGATATCGGGTGAAGAACCTTTCCGTAAGGGAGACGCGGGTAGTGGGGGATGGGGTAAGCCCGATTGCCGGGATTACCAGGGGTGTGATGGCCCGGGAGAGTTGATTAAACACTGATCCGAATAGGAAGAAAAGAGACAGTGGGATAAAGGAGAGAAAAATTTAATATCGTAAATGAGGAGTGGAGCGTTGGCACTTTGTTGCTGGAACGTGTCGGGGAGTTCATCGGAAAGTGATTAGCGACGGGTGAAGGGAATTCCGGTATTGTGCGGAACTGTTTAAAGCGATATTAAAACATGTTGATTTCGCAAACAGGGCGAACGGTTCCTTCCCATTATGTCCGCATTATGAAGGCGTGTGGCCTTATCTGAAATCGACTCTCAATCAACCTACAGGTAGTTAAATTGAGGTATTAGGAGAAGATGTGCGGTTTAACTACCAACTGATTAATCACCAAGATTAATTAGGGTTCAAACTGATAAGTCATTAAAGCAATTTACTTTGGATCGATGGGATTTGTGACAGAAAATTACACTTTTGAGTGAAGGATTTGACGGAATTTCTTGAATATTTGAGGTACACATATATATGTACTTTGTTTCAGTGTAAATCACTGATAACTTAAGACTGGGTGAAAATGTTAGTGGTTTCGATGCTTTTTAAAGATGCATTTGTAATAATACTGGCCATCAGTGATTTAAATTTAAAAGTTTTCCGTGAAAGAAACGCTTCTGAATGATTGCCTTGACGTCTTAAACATGCACTGTTTTAAGGAGCAATATGCCTTTCGCAGGGGATATTTGAGTCATGCTTGCTCTCAGATGAATGTGCAATTTCAATTTAGGGCTTTGACGTGATGTACTCATCGTACTTTTATTGTTGAATTTTAAATATTCGATACAAACGTAGATTCCAAAACGATTATTAATTGCAGTCGATGAAATAGATGACAACTTCTTTAAGAAGACTACGAGTTTGGAAAATACTTCATGAAAAAGGCAATTCAATTTCATTCGCTCAAGGTTTCATTACGAGGTCTTATGGCTTTCATGAGCCAATACTACAATTTTAAACGTAACTTATTTCTATAGAAACTGCAATGTGAGTTTGAAACACGTAAAAAAACAACGGAGAAGTAACTATCAAATTAAAATACGTATTTATCATTCAATTATATCAAACTAATAGGGAGGGAATCTTTATTCAAGTAACTAAACTAATGTATACCGGCGTATTTCTTACAGATACTCTGCAGATTTCATGTAAGTGGTATTAAACTAAGATTGATGATGCTCGTGGAGACATTTAATCACATTAATGCGCCTAAGTAAAGTAGATTATTCATTTCCGTCCTCCACTGAACTACTTTCAAATTGGAAATTGCAATATCTGCTCTTTCCTTTGAATAAGCCCAATGTTATCCAACTCTTCTTTTGCTAAAAATATCTCACCGCACTTTCCATACACACGTTTTTTGAAAAGGGCATGTCCATCAGTTTGAGCATCTGCTAAAGGCAGATGCTTTCATAATTCTGAGTTCTAAATAACCTTGTTTACGCCACGTTAGATCTACAGAGCACTATGCACTCATTTTTTTGACAGGAGAAAGCCTTTCCGAAGTTTATGATAATCTTCACTAGTGATGCCCTAAAGAATGACGTTTAATAGAGGAAACCTTATATTTCCTTATCGGTGTGCAATACGTGTAGAGAAGGAATCTTTTGTTTAACATGAATTAAAAACATACTACTATTATTTGGTAAGAGGGTTCAAAACCCACGCAAAGAGGGTCTCCAAGAAGAACATTGCTATGAGACATCAACATCTACGTAAATGCCGTGCAAGCCGCCTTTTGGCGTGTGGCAGGGGGTGTAAACTCCAAGAGCTCGAGTTTCATCTCTAGCTTATTGCTGTCACGTATAGTTCACGGAAAAACTGAATGAATGACTTTTCCTCGCATCTATTTTTCTCATTTTACGCTCAATATAGGATCGGCCGAAATAGTAGGAGGTCAAATACCGATTTTAATGCTAAATTACGTCTTCGGCAAATGCACTCTCTCTGGATTTATAAAGCATTCGCAATTGCTTCAAAGATTCCCAACCTGCGTCTTAGAGCACTTGAGTAACGCTTGCTTTTCTATTGTAGGGGTTTTGAACAAATCGTATGGTGAACGTTTCATCCGCCGGATTCCATATGCTCGCCGCATATTCCAGATGGGACTAGACCGATTTGAAATGACATCGTTCTCCAGCCTTTTCATATACCTACAATGCGCTTTATAAAACTAATAAAATTCCTGTGCTACTCAGAGAGTCCAACACTTTCAATCTTTCGTTCCAATTCTGGTACTTCTCTATTTATTACTTCTTTCGTGACTTTTAATTTCTAGATTTATATTTAATTACTCCTTCTTCAGTCTCCATCCTTTCGATTTGTTGTATCCATAATTTATCTACTCTATTCCACTTTGTTTCTCGCTATTACGTTTCATTACCTTGTTACTCTTTACTCCAAAATATTCTATAACATTCTTTTAAGATCTTCTTTTACACAATTTGCCTTACACTCCCCTTCCATTAGCGTTATACTCACTAAAAGCACTCACTTAACCACCAATGTGAGCTAATAAATTTATATTCATGTAAGGAAATATTCAGAAAAAAATTGGACCTGTTTTCTTTCTTTAAAATCACTCTGAAAGCATATGAATTATCGTCAAGAAATACTACCATCATTCCCAAACTTATCAAGTTGTATTAATCTTTAGGAAAGATCTTTTATTAACTTGGTATTAACGGTTTCCATGCGTAAGATATTATAGCACACATCTATACATAGAATTCGATTAATTAATAAATCTTTTGCGCAGAGTTAAATATATTAAACCAAACCGAACATGTAACTCCAAAGTATTTAACGTTAAACAAGCAAGTATAATATTTCAGTGAGTTAAAAGAGCTCTTGTCTTTACCTTCCATCCCATGTTCCCTTAATCTCACAAGATATCTATCAAATTTTCTTGGAAAGAAATAGAGATTTATTACCTGTCTGAGGTAGAACAAAGTCGATGGAGATAATCCTAAGGTTCGCCTTCAGTGAACCTCAGAGCGCTACTTCTCACACGTACCGCCAGGTGATGCTTTTCAGAAACGCTTTCATAATTATTCATTCACCGCTTAATATATTCACCGTAATATGATAACACGTTCCACTTAGGCTTTCATACCGTTTACTTTACTCATACCTCTCTTGTTTATATGCCGTTGTTTTATCCACTACCGAGGTATTCTGAATATATTCAAGTTTTAAATTCCACCGAAGTTCAAGCGTGTGAACGAAATGTATCACCTGCCCTCGGAGGTAAATAGAACACGTGCAACAGTAAATATTATTAATATAAAGACTTATAAACTACTAGGAATATTCTCAAATAAATTCTTAGTCCATAAAAGGATCGCATTGAGTCATAAATGAATAATTTAAATAGTTATATTAAATACGCCATTTACCACTAAGAATTACGCTTATATTCTTTTAAGCTTTTACGGGAGCAATATGAAGTTTTAAACTGTAATTCCTGGGATATAACAATGATTTTAAAGTTCCTAAATCAATATTTAGCCTCGCTGGAATTACTAATTACAATTTAACAGTTTTTGTTTACCTCCATTTAGATATACGATGATGTATTAAAATTGGCCAATATTTTGAGAAGACTGTAAACATCGTAGGCATTTCTCATCAGTGGTAAGTGGCCTTGTTTTTAGTTAACCTGTAAGGTCTAGCGCGGGAAAGTTTTGGGACAAGAAACTTTTTCTTTGTATTACTCTCAAAATAAAGATAAGTTAGCTAAGAGATACACAAATTTTGTGAACCCAGTTAAGCAGTATGCAAGTTTAATTCTCGTTTAATTTGTACGGTATACCTAGCTGTAGGTACATGTTTAAAAGAAGGAATTTATCCGTTAAGGACACTGAAATAAACGAAATAGTCTAGTATAACAGTTGTTTATTGGAAAAGATTTTGGGCTATTTTCGTGGATTTATTGAAGTTTTGTTCCTCATATTCTCTAACAAGAAAACTTTCTGAAGATTCGGATTTCCTTTACAGCCATGTTCCTGATTGGATGCATTCATGAAAATCGTTCTTACGTTATTTTACGGAGTGGCTTCTATAGGGCATTGCGTACCCAAGTCAAATAACCCTTATTTCGAAGCACATCAATGGAAGTTAATACGTTGAAATTTATAAGAAGAATCAACTCGTGGTAAATTTCATTAAGTTTCCTCATAAAAATTCATCATTCCCCTCAATTATTAAAATATGTTCGAAATAATATACCAGTTAATTTTTATACGTGCTACGTTTGCTCTATCGATGAAAGTCGGAGCTGGAAGTGGTTAAATACATCAAATTACGGAGTTAATAAATACACTGCTGTTAATTTGCCTTCAACTTCGTTTTCTGAAGCGATTTTAAACGAATTCCCCTTAATATACTCCGTAGTATTCGCAATTTCATATTACCAAAGTATGAAAGCCGCTCTTGGTTTAAGGACATGTTCAGTTCGTGCTTCAGAGATTTACCACAACTGTGCAATTACAAACGGATTTACTGAAAAAGAACTCTATCGTGCAGATCATTTTTGAAGCATCTCCTTAATAAACCTTTTCATTTTGGTAGTTAAGCGTAGATCTCTACGAACAGAATAGTATCATGTGTCATTGGAAACTTTAATCTGATTAATGCAGTATGAAGTAGCATTTTGGGCGCTTATTATATGGTGTATTTCTAAAAAAAGAGGAAATTTTATCGAAAGCAGGGATTTTACAACTCACCGAGTCTTTCTGTTAGTTATTGTTGTTTAATTGACATTAACTAATCTTCCATTTTTAGAATTATGCAATTCTGGGTGTTTTCTGAAAATAACTGGAGAGTTTAACTAGTTTAAAATACTTAGAAATGATTTATAAACCGATAAAATGGGTATTTAATACTGTAAGAACCAACAAAAGGTTGCATAATTATTAATTCACTTCAAGACTTTTACAATGACAAAGGAAACTTATTTTGTCAAACATTCTCGTTTCCATTTTTCTCAGTAAATTTTGAGTATTATTCTTCAACGGGTAAATTATCACGTCGCACAGTGGGCTAGAATCGAAAAAAGCTGGCCAAAAATACGAAAACGCTTTTTTTGAGTACGGACTATGAAACTTTGCATGACCAATCTCGAATAAATTCTACATACGACTATGGAGGTAAATATGCGCAAGGTTTTATTTCAGATTCCTCTTCAGGAAGCTTCAAAGAACATCGTGGTATAAGTTATCCCGTGACACTCGATGTCACTTTCTACTATTTTCCTCGATTTAGGTAAAAATTTGCTCTAAAATAATGGTCCGCCATTTTGTTACGTAAAGTACGTAAATATTCAAGGGTGATCATAAATGCTACGTTTTATGAAGGAAAAAGAACATGTTTATAACATAGTATTATTTTTTATCCGAGAATTATCTTCGTTTGGGTTCACCAGCGGTTTGAAGTTGAAGATTTTCGCGAAAAATCGAAGTCTGGAATTTTTCGCAAAATTTAGTCAAGTTTGACCCCCTGTATAATTTTAATGCGTAGGATCCAACGTAAATTACCTCCATAGTCGTATGTAGAATTTATTCGAGATTGGTCATGCAAAGTTTCATAGTCCGTACTCGAAAAAAGCGTTTTCGTATTTTTGGCCAGCTTTTTTCGATTCTAGCCCACTGTGCGTCGTTTTTCTCATTAAAGTCTTCGCAATGAAGTCAACAACCTACGCTCTGTTAACAGTTCTGGACAAATTCGTTAAAATTTAAGAAACCCTATGGAAATAGCAAATAACTGAACATTTATTAATTTTTACGCAAGGAAGAAGCCACCTTGTTACTTTTACAAGTTGTTGTAGGCTACATATGACACAGTGAAGGAGTATTAGTGAATGTTTAAGATATTTTAAGCCGATAATACGAATGTTTATATTTCGACAATGAAAAATATGAAACTCTTTTTTAGATTCCTGGGGCATCACTCGAAATTAAGTTGTATGCTTATTTCGTGGTAATTCCGTATTTGTGCGATTTTTTTCTTTCACAGCGGACAGTAAAACTTTCCATAGCAGATTTAGAGCAGAAAATATCCTTTTATAACGTGATTTTCGTGAGTATCACGTTTTTGAGCGAGAAATAATGAACTAATTTAGCGGTGGAAAGAATAAAATCACGCATATGCTCTACATTACTCTGCATTACATTTCCGGAGTAAGTAGGTCTTAAATTCTCAATTCTAGGGAGTTATAACTGCAATTTATTTCTTTACGTACAACGGACAGGTGCAAAGAATATGGTATAAAGGAATAACGAGTGTGAAAAATAGCGACACGACTGGGACTCGAACCCAGGTCTCCCACTTTCCGGGCAGGTATTCTAACCCTACTAAGAATACCTGCCCGGAAAGTGGGAGACCTGGCTTCGAGTCCCAGTCGTGTCGCTATTTTTCATACTTGTTATTCCTTTGGGAATTTCGTAGGTTTTCAACCTAATAAGATACCTTCCTTTCCTTTAAATATGGTATAAGTTCAGAAAAGATTTCTCAGTCCTACGGCGATGACATTGGTGAGCGACTGTTTCCACGACAGATAGAGTTTTGTTGTTTATTTCCAGCCTTTCGCAACGTCACATTTGTCATGTAAATTCCCAATTTACAGTAGATAGACACGGGTAAAGAATTGAGTTATTTAGATAGTTCTGCTGGAAAGATAAATTTTATGTGCAAAAAAGGAGACAGAGAGAGCGCTCGATGTTGGTACATGAACATACTGTACAAAGAAAGAGAAATAAATTGAATACATACTAGAAATAATCGAAATATTTTCATTATCAATGTAGAAAAATTTTATTTTCCGTGATAAATGCGAATTCTTTAATTTTTATGTCTTCGTACATAAAACTGAGCTTCCTAATAAAAACGCTTCTATTTTAACAAAATAGTAGATATCTTCTTAGTTAGCTTCGTTATATCAAAGCAAGTGTTGAAAAACCTATTAAAGTATCAGCATGGGATTATTTTCCTTGTTAAATTTTTGATAGACTAAAAAATTTGCATGTCTAAATTAAGAATTCACATCGTCAATAAGATACGTGTCGTATTGAACAAGTTAAAATTTTAATGTTTTGCTCAAAATTTTGCCTGCATAGTCTTTAATCTTAAACGGATAACAATTGAATACATTTTACCAGAAAATGTTAAAGATGATGAGCTTTAAACGTCCAGAGCCGTTATGAATGAGTATCTTTAGAAAAGAGACTCGAATTAGTGACTATAATGGATAAGAGTAGTGGGTGAGAAATGCTCATTCAACTACATATACCAAGGTGGAGAAGCTTCTTAACTTTCTTTCATACCGAGCGTAATCTTACAGCTAAACTTCTGAGATGCCGAAAGGTCGAATGCAGGAAAGTTACAAAATTCCCGTCAAGGTTCCTATCAAGGGGAAATATAAAAGCAATTTTTAATGCGACAGCTGTCGAAAGTTTTAATATCATGCTGGCACATTGCGTATGCATAATTTTAATGTTATGCGACCGAAACGTGGCATGCATTATTGGAGTAATTTTGGAAAATATTTCGAAAGGAAATTTCATGGTGATACATTTCAAACTTTTGATAAGTCGACTAGAAGTGACTTTCTCGTAGATGTGCCCCTTATAGACGAGAATTATCAAATTACGAACTTTATATTAAGAGCAGTTCATCAAGCAACATGCTGGTGCTATCAAGACGTGCGCTCCTAAATCAGGAGTTTATCTACATTAACTAAAACAGCAATCCTTTTGAGCATAAAATAGATCGAATATTTAATATACTAGATTCACCATCACGAAGACACCATTTAAAATGCATTGGCCCATACATTTTAAACGGGAGATATTCGGGCGCTGTTGCGACATTTGCGTAAAAATATATAGTAAGTCAAAATTGTTTGAATTTTTTCAGTATTGAATGGAATTGATGCCGGATTTTACTGTGTGTTTAACTTTTGGATCTTTACTACCATAATTGCATAAAAAACGAAAATGTTACATTTCAAAGAAATTCTGGATTTTTTTCCTGTTCTGTTTGAAAGCGTGCCTTAAGTTCTCTAATTTAAGGAACACATTATTTTTAACATCCAACTCTGCCTCAAATTATTTTCTTTCCGATAGCATTATTTATTTTGCAGACAAACGTTTTTGAGGCAAGTATTTAACAGAAATCGTAGGGGAAGTCGAGAATTTTTGGTAAAATGCATTGAAGAAAGGACATGCTGGCTATCTTCCGTCTTATTTGCTTTGGAAAAAACTTCCAGCGGGAAAGTTTCTCAGAAAATAGTGAAATTATTTTATTTGAAATTTCAACGTCATAAGTTTATAACTAACTCAAGAAAAACAATTTTTCTTTCGGGGGTAACGCCGTTCACGGCGCGGGCCGCGATCGTTCGAGCTGCCATTTCTGCAATGTGAACAATCTTCCTGATGTTTCGATTGTTTGTCATGATACTGTTAATAAAACGATATCGCCAAAAGCCCTTCATCATTCAAAAGCCTCAGTGGATTCATTCACAACATATATTTAGCATGCACCGAACTATTATATATCTTATAAGTGCGCGTAGATATAGATACAAGCAAAATTCTTAAAAAAAATATTCATTTTGAACAGTATGAGAGTAGATGAGAAGGCGATATCACTGCATGTTCGTCACTTATCGTTTTCTATTTAGTGAATTATTGGATGAAGCCAGTAAGTAAGGCTTTGTTTTTTCTTTTTCCGAATATATTGGCCACTTTCCTCAGTAACTTCCAAAACGTTGTTCGGTTAAACAGTGATTCGTCATCATTTACAACTTTCAGACTGATTTCATCGTTGGTGGGATGTTATTAAAAAATAAGGAATGAACTGGATGTCGTATTGCACTTTTTACAACTTCATCGTAATTCATTTTCCTACTGGAGTTGCACACAATCCCAGTTTTCGTGGGGTCCGAACTTGCCCTTTAGTTCGGACCCCACTCTTGCCTCTTTCTTGATTCTGAAGAAAGTACTTCTACTAATATCTGTTGCCTCACACGTCCTCCATACAATACTACTTTCACCATCATCAGGGAAATTTTTCTGAAAGTGTTCATACACAGCTAAAACTGTTTGCCTCTCACCACTTCTTAATATTTTCCTTTTCGCCCGGCTCTCCCTTTCCACAAAATTCACACGAACAACTATCAACTACGAAATTATTATCTGTAGAACTTTCCAAACAACTTCGACAAAATATGCAAATGCAACATTTTTGTATGTACGAATGCACGCGAGAATTCGTCACACTTCAAGAATATCACTAAAATGCCAAACTTAACGTATAAGTAAAAGATCGAGAACAATCCTTAACGGAGAAACTCAGCAAAGTGACTACTCACAAAGTTCCCGTGGAAAGGGAACACTACTGGGCCTTTCGTGGTTACATTGCCTAACCCTTGGGTCTACGCGTTTTTCACAAATGAAAAAAAATGTTTTTTATGCTTTACCATATTTAAATAAATCAATGATATATTGTTATTTAAATGCTAATTGATCGTTTAATTAACTGTTTCATTTTTGTAGGTAGCTGTGGTAGAGAGCGGACGTGTTCCTGCGAATCGGCTATGAACGTGTTTCCTCCCTTGCGGGAGTTTGCCCTTTTCAGGGCGGAAAGTTATTTATTATCTTTTGTGTGTGAGTTTTCAACATACTTTAAAATGCATTTTAAATGGTGTCTTCATGATGGTGAATCTAGTATAGAACACAACTGAAAGGACTCTAGACCAGGGTGGAGAGGTGCGCGGATGGAATGAGACATCTACCACACTTTTCATCCATCTACTGTCCCCGTCGATGGTTGGTTCAACGAAGCTTTATTCATCTTGTGAAAGTTAAACTCCGTTCTCAAGGTACATTCATCAACTTTTAAGATGAGAATGAAACAGGAATATAATTATAATTATAAAAAAATCCTGTATATGATTATGTATATGGTAAAAATATATATTTTAGTGTGCCAAACAATTCCCATATATGAACTAATGTATTTTAGGGCGATATATTGTCGTTGGTTTGCTATCTACCAATTGCATTTTCCCCTAAGGACTTCAAAGCTAGACCCTCCAGTACTTTAGAGATGAAGATAAGATGGACAGACAAGATTGGAAATGAAGAGGTACTGAGGAGGGCTGGAGAAGAACGAGACATCATGAAAAGTATAAGGAAAAGGAAAGCAAGCTGGATAGGCCACATATTAAAGCAGACTGCCTACAGAAGAAAATCTTTGAAGGAAAGATAAATGGGAGAAGAGGAAAAGGAAGGAGGTGGTATGGAATGCTAAGTGATTTGAAGAAAGGAAGGAAATACCAAAATGTGAAACGGGATGCACAGGATAGAGATGCATGGAGACAGCAGTGCCGTTGAGACAAGAATTTTAGCGTGTTAAAAAGATTTTAAGATCTTTTTATGATTTTGAAATCGTTGTAACGACATGTGAATTAAAATTTTAGTTTGAAAATCATTTTAATGAATAAAAAATTTTAAAGAACTACTTCGCAGAATAACATCCGAAATGACATATGTTTAAGGAACGGAAACATAAATCAGAAAAAGTAACCAAAAACATCAATAAACGGAATCCAATAAATATTTATCGGTAATTAAACACAAACATTTAGAGAAGATTTAGCTGTAATACACTTTGTGGATCTACAAGTCATGCAAACCCACCTCCATGAGTATGCCTTCACTGTATTTTAGGAGACGACGTAATTCTCCGCAGTTCTCACACGTCAGATTGTTTATCAAACGTCTTCTGGCTAACCAACAGATATTGCCCTTATTTTGTAGCGATGAGATTAACTTTTGGAAAGGTTTCCAGGTTTCATTTACTGCCATTTCTTTTTTCGACATCTCTTTATTTGGGATTATTTGAGTTGAAGTAAGTCGTTTTCTAGTCATTTCTTGCTTAAAATCATATGTATTTCAGTCAACACGTTAAAATGCATAAGCTTATTCACGAATGATTTTGTCACAAAGGTCATAAAACCTATGTTTGTGCAATTATGGAAAAATTGAAGGCTTTTATAGATCAATGCATAGAAAATGCTAAATGTGATGGAGATGGTTTGGAAAATTACACAGAAACGAAGCTCTCGAAAACTGAGTAAATGTACGGGTGAAGTATCATCTTGTATTATCCAAAGAAGTGCAATCTCTTATTTAATTTCCTCAGCTGTAAATATAAAAAAATCCATGATGATGCTACATTTTAAGAAATGGTGAATATCTTCGAATTGGAGAAATGGATATGCATTTTTGTGTAGAGTGGATGTCCTTTATAAACGTGTACATGATGTAGATTCGCATCGTGAATTCGATAAAGAAATGCGATAAAATTTTGGCTCAGACTCGAAAAAATTTAGATAAATTATTCCTTGAAAATATATCATATTACCTATAGAATGATTGTTCTCAAGGGGAGAAATTCTTAATCGGATATTTTCCAATATATGCATATTTCGTATTGACTATAGATTAGAATTAAAATTATAGCATGTTAGTGCTAAATTAACTTCAGTTTAATAAAACAGAACTGGCCTTACTAACTGTACTGCAGTGAGGAGGGCTACCATTACCAATGGAATTTTATGATAAAACTTCCAAGACTGCGGACAAACAATTACTTAAATTATTGTGATTTCAACTCCCGTGATTCATCACATACAATAAATTATTTTAATTAAATTTATGATGGGGTCACTTATTTTTATTGTATCTAAGCCAGTTTGAAATTCTTTCACAACACATTTTCGGTGTGAGTTACAGGACAACACGAAAAATTATTCCATTAACTCTTAAATTTCCGAATCCGATGCAGCAGCTGGATTAATGACACCAGTGTTACTTAAAAAACACACTACCGTTATTAGAACCGTTCTTCTGCAGTCAATTACCCCCTTGCTGAGCTATAACTGAGTGTAGTGTTGACATGACGGACCTGAAAGCAGCAATTAATTTCCGAAGATGATTTGTCATACAAGATTGGACGGAAGTGCCTCCTTTGTGCATCCGACAGCCGCCACACCGCCGTGGCCTAACGTGTTATACAGACGCTTTCCGAAAACCCTTTGACTTAACAAGTTTAGCCAACAAAAGGGCTTTAAGTTTGTCATTTCTTTCTAACCCTATTCGCCGAAGTTTGGCCATTAATATGAGAGTATATTACCGACGGAAAGAGAGATTTTGAGCGCGAGGGCAGGCATCATGAGGGAACATATGTCCTAAGTATAGAGGGTGCACCACTTTCAAACGACTTTTGAGCCTAGGTCAGAACGCGCAAGTTCTCTTTATAATGCCGATAAAACTCTCGGGAGGCATTTATTACATTAAGGAAACGTTTACTTTCTACGGGTGAAGCCGTTCCCCTGAGGTTTCTCAATCGGGAGATCCCACGCAACAAAGCGGTGGAAGTTTAAACATGTTACGGTGTCTTATTCTGTGAGGGGAAATTCTTCATCGTGTCGTTCTCCTCAGAAACCTTTTTCGTTCATTCTGTTTTACAAATATTTACAGGTATATTATTTAAGATAAGCTTTTTCCTCTACCTTTCAAAGCGAGGTATATGCTCCAAAATTAGCATGATATTTTTCTTTTGTATCCCTATCTTTTCCCTTGTGTTTGGAATATTTATCTTTAGTCTGATAAATATTGAGAATTGATTCCATAATAAGATCGTATGTTCGTTTACAGCCTTAGCTCAAATACAATTACTTTCCAAATTTTATTGATTTTGACGAACCACTGTATACGTTGCCATAATAATGCAGAGTTTACGCGTTATCAATTAGGGAAAAAATGTGCCAACCGTTCCTTTCTAGTGCTTCGTATCTTACCTTGATTTAACAGGAACGACGTAGACAATTATTTAACTCTCAAATAGTAAAAAATGCTGTGAATGCGATTGATTTATTCAAGGGGGCGTGGTGAAATATGCTATAAAGTGGCGTTTTTCATACATAATATTATTTCAACGAATTCTCGAAGCTTTCTTAATTATAAAACGAGTATCATATTTATTTATTTATTTATTTTCATCTTCACTGCAATTTGGCCTTTTAGCCAGGTGGCAGTGCTGGAGGGGAGCATAACATATTAAACATAGGATTGCCCGGCATTTGCCCAAGGACGGTAGGGAAACCCCTCCAAAAACCTCCCGTAGGCAATACATTACATATGACACA
>KZ309034.1:212215-236645 GCA_000376725.2 Ladona fulva
CGGATTATAGATACCACCTCGTTATAGACTCTGTGAAGTCAAAACGCAAACGATCCATGTGAAGGAGAATATTGAGGACTTTTGGGCCCATCCCCTTTAATGTGCGGCCTTTAATGGGCTAATAAAATTCGGCGAGAGTTGCTCGATGGCTTAAAATGCATAAATATTGGAGATATTCAGGGATCTCCTCCGCGATAAAATATATACGACTCGCATAATCTTGCTCATTTTAATGGCGGTCGCTATACAATGGAACTAGAAAAGGATCCCTCCCTACATAGTTACGAGAAGTGGTCTATATTACCGCTATTTTATCGAGAAATTTTCGTATACAATACTACTGCCGCTCTGCACGTTGAGATATTGGATACAGTTTATAGAGAATAAAACCGTCGACAAAGGAAATGCTGTTACAGCATTTCCTCTTCCAATTCATTCCCAACACTATAACATACATTCTTTATCGTACCATTATTTTTCTTGCCTCACTAAAAATTGAGACTGAAATCTTTCCTGCACAAGGAACTAATGTTTAAAAAATTCATGCTGATAAATGCTGATTTTCTTACGAAGCCTCAATTATAAATATGAGCACTAACTCATAAATTATATTTATAAAAGAAATTTAAACATTTTAGAATATAATTAAATGTATAAAATATACTAAATATGGTTTTAAGTGTAGTATGTACATATCTCATATGTACTACATTCTCGCACAATCTGGGGATTTTTAAATGCATATGAGCAAAGGGAAACGTGTAGAAAAGCAACTGTAAAAACAAACGATATTTTTATAATTAAGTTCTGTTTCCATTTAAGAATGGGATTCAAAATAAGCTCAATAATGGGCTCGAATCTCGAATTTCATTTTCATAGGAAACTTACGAATGGTTTTCTTGAAGCGGAAACTTCAAACTTCAAACTGTTAAGATAGAGTTCCGTCTAGTCTTCACTCCCATGATACGTTAGGGAAAGTTTGTGCTGAATGAGATCACATCTCTGCGGTTTCTCAGACTGCGGCGAGAATAGAGCCGAAAACCGTGAAGGCGGATCGCGCCTCAATTCATAGAAATACCTGCTACAACGGTGTCTATAAGGTAAAGCTGTGTCCTCCGTGGCTGCACTTTGCGAGATTATTATTCTCAATACGCATTCCAGAAACTACGTTACCATCTTTAGGAGAGAAGGAAAATTAGTTCCCAAGGTTGGTTTACTTGTAAATTACAGCTTTTTGAGTCTTATTTTCAAAACTCTAATATACTGCAACTGATTGAGAATTCCGTTACTTCCTTAGTATAAAAGGCTTTAGTGTAGTGCGTTGAGTGGTTCATGTGTCATTGAAATAAATTCAGCGAGTAGCTGTGGAGAAAAAGAAAACCAACAGTGAAAATCAAACAACAAAGAGTGTGATGACTGCAAGTGGAAGTTACTAACTGTAAGTAACTTGCTACTAAGTTGAAACTAAGTGAAAGGAAGGAAGGAAGGACTTACCAATCCATTGAAACCTATAAAAACTAAAAACAAATAGAAAGCGAAGTCAACGATGAAGAGTGAAAGACAATACAATCGAGAGAGCCAATGACGAACTCCCGATTTTTAGGGAAACGGGAAGCTCAGAGGATAGATTAACCCTATCGTGTGATTTAGATGAAATTGTGAAATGGTGTGATGATTGGGAATTAGAGCTCAATATAGATATATGTTCAGTAATCAACTTCTTCCAAAGGAAAAATAACGCCAATGATTATTCGAGGCTCCGGGGGATAACTTTATCAACAGTAGAAACGGTGAAATACCTTGGATTAACCCTCACCAATAACTTAACTTCGGGTACCCACATCCGTAATATATGTGGCCGAGCTTAAGAAACTCGGATTCGTGAAGAGAATTGTCGGTAGGAGCAAAGAAAAAGTCCGTGGGCGATGTTACGTTGCGTTGGTCAGGCCTCACCTGGAATATGCGTGTAGTGTATGGGACTCTAGAGAAAAATGTTGCATTCGAGAATTAGAAAAAGTACAGTGAAAGGCGATACGTTTTGTAAAGAATTGTTTCGGCAAGTCAGTGAGTGTTACGCAAATGCTTCAGGACGCGGGAGGGGAATATTCAGACGATAGAAGGCTTAAACAAAAGATAAATCTACTTAATAAATTTAGAGAAAGCACGTTCACAGAGGATGTAGCTGACATAGTGCGTCCCCCATGTTATATAAGCCGTTCTGATATTGCGAGGAAAATCAGAGAAATAGATGCTAGAACAAGTCGTTTCAAAAATCAATTTTTTCCGCGAACGATACGTGAAACCAATCGATTAGTGAAGCAGAGTCTTGGTGCTTGCACCCCCTGCCACACGCCGAAGGGCGGCTTCCAGGGTACTTATGTAGATGTAGACGAACAGAAAACACCAGCAGCAGAAGAATAAAACGTTGAACGCACATTTCAGAAGCCAAATTTGATTAGCTAGTGTTCTAAGGGGATTGCAGAAGGGATGACGCTTACATCAGTATGTGAACCTGTATTCTCATTGGTTGTCAGAGATCGACTGATGGCTGATGAGAAGGTAGGTGGTAATAGAGGTGGTAATAGGTGGTACCATCCGTCAGTAGGTTGAAAAGAGATGAATGGGAGAGGGTCACACTTTATTTTCACCGTTTTAGATTTTAGGGTAACTTTCATAAGAGACCGAAAGGTTTTATTTCTGTATATTTTTACTATCCTTAAATACCTATAGTAATTTGATTATTGTTTCCTTTATGCGCATGGCTCCACTCGACTATCCATATTTATTATTTCAGAAGTGAGCCAAAACTTACTCGAATCTAATTTATTCTTATATTAGATACTGTAACAGTTCGACTATTTCTTTGTAAAAATATTCAGTCGAATGTGAATATAAGTCATGCCTTTAAATTAGACGCCATTCCATGGGAATATATATGGACAATATGGCTTTAATATGACTACAATATTTTTTAAACAGTTAATATTAATATACTCACAAATTTGTGGCTAGATGAAATTCAAATTTCCACTTGCGATGGACGGTAAAAAACCGACTTCTTTTGTATTTCAATGAATGAATAATGCCTAAATATCCCTCCTAATTAATTAATTTAGGATTCCAAACAAGTAACTATTTCTGTAAATATCGTACCATATGTGAGGTCTAAGACAATTCACTGCCGCCGTTTTGCCGCGTGTATTTCCATTTTGTCGATGAATTCACAGGAAATTCATGGGTGATTCTAAGAGTCTTTTGGCCAACTAAGAATTACCAGAACAGCTCATGAAAATAATTTTTTCAACCCTGTTAAAGATTAGTCTCCAGTTTTTAAGCATCCACCTCATTCAAAACTCATCAGGTGGTAATCTCCTTCTGGATTGTGTTTGTACATACAATCTAACGCAAAGAAATGGAAATAATCCAAAATACTCTACAATCATGAATTACTGAGACATTTTTGGAGGCGTCACAGCAGATTCGGAACGACCGCTTTCCTAATACCTGTGAGGCTGCTCTCCCTCATTTCCTCGGATATCATTTTGTGGAAAAGGAAACACATGTGAATGCTCTTAAACCATCTTGGGCTTGGGCTGTGGATTGGAGCGAATTTCGTTACGTATATTAATGGAATTCCATTTTCCTCCATAAAAACTCCACTATATTGAGATAATTTCAATAAACCTTGCCTTTCCGGGAATACCGAACTAAGAAGAATTGAAATTGAAAGCAAACAAGGAGAAATAGAAAGTGAACATGAAAAATTTTAAGATTTCCTGAGCAGCCGAATAATAGTTGTATTGAATGCATTCTTTGTTAAACCAATTTTTATTATATAAATGGACAAACAGAACTAATCAGCAAAATACAGGAGCTTATAAAGTGAGGGAATCGGAGAAAGGGAAGTCAAACTCCCTAACAATAAGAATACTTGAAAAAATTAGCGAGGATTTCCTCATTACGGAGATTTATCTTTAATAAGACCAACCGACCTCTGCAGAGAAAATGAAAAATGAGCAACTTCAAGGAAAGGGAACTGCGGGAAGAGATAAGAGTGAAAATAATCCCCTTTTACAGGCGAAAAAGATTGCCATTCAGTTGGAATGACAATTGACCTCGAGTGTCTTATTTTTCAAAAACTTATCGATTATTATTCGCTTTAGGAACGCAGATAGGAACTCGCTGCGTTCAATTAAGAACTGTGTACGGAAAAAATTGCCGTCTCAGCTATAAAAGGACAGTTGATGTTATTATTTAGAGTTATCATAGAGTAAAATCTAAATGAGCAGGCGTAACTTTGTTGAAAGCCATGGTAGTTGACAAAAGAAGAGAAAGACTTTATTGATTTTCCACAGTATATTTTCTACACGACCGGTTTCCCTACCGGAGTAGCATCATCAGCTGGTGATGATGCTACTCCGGTAGCGAAACCGGTCGTGTTGAAAATATACTGTCGAAAATTAACAAAGTCTTTCTCTTCATTTGCCAAATATCATAGCGTAATTGTTGAATTCGAGCTCGTTCATTATCCCACTAGAATATAAAGGGTTCGTAGGTCCATATAGAATTAATGGTTTCGGAAAATGTAGCACCTTTACCTAGAGTAATATCTAATAAGTCGATTAATGAAGGTAAAGTTCCGAATGATTGGAAAATTGCGAACGTCACTCAAATACTTAAAAGCGACGTTAAGGAGGATCCAGCAAATTACCAGCCTATCTCTTTAACATCATTGAGCGGAAAAATAATGGAGCACATAATTGCCAGTTCTTTAATGCGCTTTCTCGGAACGTCAAATTTCATAGTTAGGAATCAACACCGTTTTCATAAGACTCGATCTTGTGAGTTTCAGATGGAATTATTAGTTCACGATGTCCTAAAATCTGCCAAAAGTAAAAGGCAAGTCGATGCGGTAGTTTTAGATTTTCGAAAGGCATTCGATAAGGTCCCTCATCATGAATTATTGTACAAATTAAAAGTTGCAGGAATCAATGCAGAGGTAATAAATTGGATAAAGGACTTTCTCTTCGATAGAGAGGAACGCGTAGCATTGGACGTAATTATTTCTAACGAGGTTAAGGTGACCTCGAGCGTCCCGGAGGGTAGCGTAATCGGACCGTTACTATTTTAGTATACCTTAGCAATCTTATTGACAGTAAAGTTAGGATATTTGCGGAAGATACGGAAATTTACAGGGAAATGGAGAGTAGAGAGGATAGTCTAATCCTGTCGAATGATTTAGACAAAATTATGAAATGGTGCGATGATTGGCTATTAGAACTAAATGTAGACAAATGTTCAGAGGTTCACTTCTTCGAAAGAAAATCTATTATTAAAGATTATCCGTACAGTCGCTGCGGGATGAAGTTATTAACAGTAGAATCGGTGAAATATCTTGGAGTAACTCTCACGAATAACTTATCATGGAGTACTCACATCCATAATATAGGCGGAAAAGCACTTAAGAAACTCGACTTCGTTGAGAGAATAGTCGGTCGGAGCGACGAAAAAGTTTGCGAGCGATGTTATTTTGCGTTAGTTAGACCTCATCTTAAGTATGCATGTAGTGAATGGGATCCTTCTGATAAGTATTGTATTCGAGAATTAGAAAAGGTGCAGCAAAAGGCGATACGTCTTGTGAAAAATTAGTACGATAAATCAGTGAGCGTCACTCAGATGCTTCAGGACGCAGGATGGGAATGTTTAAAAGTAAGAAGATTTCAACAAGGATTAATTTACAGGATAAATTTAGAGAAAGCACGTTCAGAGATGATGTAGTCGATATAATGCGTTCACCATGCTACGTAGGCCGTTCCGATACTGCGAGAAAGATCAGGAAAACGGATGCTAGAAACAATCGATTCAAGAACTCGACTCGTTTTTTCCGCGAAAGTAATCGATTAGGGAAATAGAGTCATGGTGCATGCACCCCCTGCCACACACCGAAAGGCGGCTTGCATGGTACTTACATAGACATAGACATAGAAAATGGTGGGAATTAACTTTATGAAGAGGAGGAAATTTTCTGAGCTTCTAGAATATGCAAATACGAAGTATAAATTGTAGTGTCTACCCTACAGTCATATAGGAGTTTTATTAGAATCAAATTTTCCAAACGACATTTGCATGTTGCTTTGCCACGGTTAACATAAAGAAGAAATACTATAATGAGGAAGTGGAAGATTTTCGAGAGAAGATAGATTTTTAATTCAATCGAAGTTTTAAAACTGTGGCTTTATGTAATTCTCATAAACTGCGTAATGTACAACAAAATCGAGTAAGCAATTTTTCGGAATTCTGCAACAATTCTGAGCTTAAAATTCGATTCCGATCAGTAATTATTAAAATAATTGGGGGAATAGGGGTTTAAATAGGCACATTTAGTTTTTAATAAATAAACAAATCAATTAACATTTAGATACATTGTGTTTGATTGGGACGTTTACCAAATCCGATTATTAAGATCGAGCACATCTTTATAATTTCTAAGAATGCTCTTGGAATATTGAAAGAAAATTAACCGCTAGCATATCGTAATATTTGTTCTAACTAATGCTATGGTTAAAAGTTGAATAGCACAAAAGTTTTATGACTGTTGATTTGATTGTTATAAAACTTTGCTTCATACATTTAATTATGAGGAAATGTATTCGAAATGTATCTTGGTTGAAATAAACCGGTTACAAATATGTTAAATTTTCATAGACCCCATCTAGACAACTTCTGGCTTAGTAGGACCAGATGTACGTATGTAATACAATTAATACTTTAGAAATAAGTTAAGTTCCGTCATGCTTGACGAAGGATTTTACTAGTTATATATACAATGAGCGCAAAATAAGATGCTATAGATGCTAGGACGAGTCGATTTAAGAATTCATTCTTTCCGCGAACTATACATGATAATAATAGGCTAAAAATATAGTCCGAACGCCGGTGTTTTCACCCCCTGCCACACGCCGTAAGGCGGCTTGCAGGGTATTTATGTAGATGTAGATGTAGTAGAAGGGTGATTATACTTCCTATTTGTTTCTGTGTAAAAATGAAGAATCGTAATTGTTTATTTGGCCGAAAATTATGGGATAGAAAATTTCAACATTTTAGAATAGTTTTAAGAATGATTTAAGGGGAATTTTTACGGAAAATTGAGTTGTAGAGAGAAAAATCATTTCATCTTCTGCAAAAATAAAGGTTGATGCTTGAGTCGTGCAAATATTTTCTACAAGAAAGAAAAATTTTCGAGCCATTTCATTTTTTCGGATAATTTCCTTCTCTTCTCAAACTTCTTTCATCATTAATAGACCTATTTTCATTTGCATTCTGCTTGAGCAAGACAAAATCAAGCGACATAAAAAGTAGACTACTTTATCGTCAGAGAGAACGCAATAAAACTTTGAATTACCCCAAGCGCCAACCGGCATTTTTCAATTTACATCCCAATTCAATTCCAAATTTGAAATGTGACGCAGAAAGATTTTATTCCTCCTCAGAAATGTCATACAGGACCCATTTCATGGAACACCGAATTGAAAATCGAAGTTTACTATTACTTAGCCGGGTTCAAAATTTCCGTTCCATATTTGTTGAAATTTCATGGAAATTTTTTCTCTCCCTTTGATCCGTCTCGAAGCGGGAGCAATGTCACTCAGGCATAAAGGATAATAGTTTCATAAGAGCTCCAAGGGAAAGGTTGGAGAAAGAGTGTTTCTTTTGTTTTCGTAGTTCAGAAGAGGGATGCCAATCTCTCGTAAAAGAAAAACTAGTTATGGGATATCACTTCCTAAAAGCTCTTTCAGTACTTTTTAGCGTTTCATTCATTCATGTAAATTGGTAATAAGCGATTCGTTTTAGATTTATTTCCAGTCCTCGTATTCTATGGGCATTGAAGTAATTTTCACCGGGGTCTAATCAGGAAGACTACGGAATGTTCAGAAATCAATCTCCTACAGGTTCTAGAATTAAGATTAAAATTTTAAAAGCTAATGAAAGATTCATTTATAACTTAACCTAGCGATTAAAATTGCAATTGGAATTCATGTCTTTGAGTGTAGCTTATGTACGGAGCAAATCAGTTAAACAAATTGGAGGGTATCAGCATATCTATTTTGCGTCAATCGAATGTCGTGTTGACTCCTGGTTAACAATACCCGCTGCTTTATATAAAAAAGAATCATAAGTTTAAAAGAAAAAATGAATAAGGTTTGTTTATCTATACATGCGTCAACATTTAGCCCTGTGGCTAGGTGACAACATTGAAGGGGAGTTGAACATAATTAATAAATTGTGATTATTGCCTGGAAATATCCCAAAGACCGAAGGGAAACTGAAAAAGTCCTAATAGGACTGGGAATGAAACATTTCATTCACTGTAAAAGGTGAAATAAAAATATTAACTTAGCTCATCTGTGTTTAAAATAATTCTAAATTTTATGTGAAAATTGGGCACAATTTAAAAATACGGAAAGATAACTTTTGTGCTGACTATAATTCCACCATTAATTCCTTTTCGTGTTCTCCATAGAATTTTGTAGAAATACTTTTCCTTCAAGAAGTAAACTGTTTTGATGTCAATGAATTCTTTTCATGTTTTTTTTCGTGTTAACTGTTTCGAGTTAAAAGAATTGACATTGAAAATTATTTATAATAATAATGTTAAAAATAACAATATTTATTATTAAAATGTATTATCAATGTNTAATTTAAAATAATTTGTATATATTTATAATTATCATATTGTGTAAATAAAACTATTAATATCAATATTATTTTAACGGAGTTGTAGGAGGCGGAATCGACGCCTCAAGTCGTGTTGAGCAATATTTCGAGTTTTCCGTTTTCCTTTTAACCGGCTTCCAGTCTTTGCTGTATTTGCATGGCTTTATACATGTTTTTGGGCCATTAAAATGCCTATTGAAGGGGAAATTCACGATGAATATCATCTCATACTATCGTTTGCTTCCGAAATATTTAGATACAAAGTTGGACCATTACTCAAGAGACTTTGAAATAAAATCTCACGTCCCGATCAACCTTTTTGGATATTAAAAATCGCTTTTAGAAGGATTTAAAAAGTTCATTTTGATCCCTAATCGACTCAAATCGACGTTCTGGAAAAGGAGAATTGAGATGTTTGAGAGAAAACGGACTTTCGAATCCGGTTTTTTACGCCAACTGCGTGCGTTATTTGACTTTCGAGTCAGACTAAATCAGCCATGATTTTTTATGGCTTCCGAGCGTAAACAAGTTATCAGATCTGCTCCTAAAACATGAAATGTTTGATAAAACTATATCCGTTTCACCGCAATGTAAAAATTTGCTAATCGATAAACGCACGTTTTTGTCAAGAGATAAAAAACATTTATTCGTGGAAGTTCAATGTGCGACACGCCATACTTTTTGAAGTGCAAGGGGTCACAGGCGTAAGGGTACCACTTCCTTTGATCCTTTGCTACCATTTCACGGGGAACATACCTTTCAAATATGTCCGAGCATCGCCCTTTGTGTGGACTTTCACTTTTCTAACTCCTCTTGTCCTTCTCAAGAGCGTCATCAATCATATTTCCAATCTTTTTTGCATCGATCTCCTTCAAGCTTCATACATATGCTTAGCCGTTGACTGCAACGATCTTTTCCTGAGATCAGTATCGATGCTTTCACTTAAAGCTTCCTTTTTTTCGCTGACCACTTAATGTTTTTCTATTCTAAGTTCATTCATCATTTTCGATGGATTGCAGCTTAGAATAACGAGCTCCCGGTTAGTGTCCGAAAAAACTTCTTCTAACTCGAACCCTCCCGCTAGTGTTCGATTACGTGCAGAAATCTGTTACAGTTCCACGATACTCAGGTTTTTCGGCAATACATCAACATCAATTTTCCTTAATACATCGCTCTACACGGTAAATAGACCTCGGTATAGTGGGAAACCTTATTAATCGAAAAAAGGCAGTTAGTAAGGTAAGAGCATTTCGAAAATTGCTGGGTTGCTGATGTGTTTCTGAAACTTGTTTTTCTGAAAACTAGTGCGGAATTATACATGGTTCTTCGTCGTAATTGAATGCTATTACTTTCCAGTTTCCTTTTAAGTTGTAATATCCATCCTTAGATTTTTTCTTTCATTCTTTATTGTATAGAAACCACGATTGAAATCGATATGTTCTGGCGTTACTTGGTGGAGTGGAAAGCTAGGCATCGTCTGGCCTGAGAATGCTACTCCGTTATCCAAACCCGTCGCAAGTAATAAAACGTGTGGGAAAAGTACAGAGTTTTTTTTCCTCTTCCGTAAAATCGTGATTGATGACTTTCGGGATGTGTCACATCGTTAGAATGAATAATTCATGTCGCTGTTTATTTTACAGTTAGTTTTACATTAAATATCGTGATATACTTTTCTACTTCTTTCTTTTTGAACATTTAAGAGTACATAGCTCTTATCGAAAATTCTGGGGAGATATTCTGCAAACATTGATATTAAGTTTAAAGGAAGCAAGGAATAAATTACACGCTTAAATGTATATAAGTTGACATGTCGGTTAATTTTTGAAATTTATAACAAAATCATCCTCGTTTTACCTTAAATCTTACAAGATAAATATGTATTAATTACTAATATTAAGTATTAAATTAAATATTAATTAAGGATTAAACGATTAAAATTCCTTTACTGTAATTAAAGGCTGCCTATAATTCTTTTTCTTATTTTTTTGAGTCTGTGAGTAGTAAACTCACGCACAATGTGATACACGGAAATTTGAAAAAAAAAAAATGTAAATCAGTTTCATAATCCAATTCAGCTGTTTTATAATTCATAATTTATCAAGAATTTGCAATTTCATGAGAACCATTGAAGTTGGCAAAGGTTTGTGACGATGTCACTTAGATTGACTTAAGAAATAAAAAGAAAGCATTTGGAGGTTTCTGATCAATATTTTGGAAAATACCAAAAACTAAGTGGTTTTTCTCTCCACTAAGTATTTCTGCAAGGTATTTCACTAAATACGATATAGCCACGTCGAATGTTTAACGTGCGAAATTATTTTTACTTGTTAAATTCGAAGCTATAAATTATATGAGCTAAATTGGAATAATTAAAAAATTTTATGACTTTTGACTTCATTACTTTATTTGAGAATGTGCACTTAAATAATCTACGGCTAAATATCTACAACATTTAGATTAACAGTATCGACCTATAAAGGAAAAGCGTAGGATTGACCTATACCCAAAAAATGAAAAAACCGGGAAGTTGACTCAATATGAATCTATTCATGAGTGAATGGAGTTAAATTTATGTTGAATTCGACCCTTAAAAGGGCACTCCTACTGCGCTGCTGATTCAAATAATTTCCATTATATGCACAGCTTACGAATAGAATGTCATGAGCTGCAGCGAGCTCAATATATATTGCAGCAACTAAATCGGAATGTTTTTTTATCTAGAACTCGTATCGACTGTTCCGTACAACTGTACAGAATGTGGCTGGCCAGTTTATTTAAAACTAAATCGCCTTGAATTAACCCTTACTTTTACACGTAGATTCCAGTTGTTATGATTTACTATCGCTAAAAGCTAACTCTTCCTCCCTCTTGGTTTTTCATGTGTTCTGATCTGACGAAAGAAATCTCAAACTTGTCGGCGATGTACGGTTTGGATGACTAATATGGCATTCTAAAATTTATAGATGCTTTGCGAAGTAAGCATGTGATTCATATTCTAAATCTTAAGCTACCGTATATCTTCCCAACTCTATTTATGTTACGATCGATTAATCCATTAAGTATTGCTCATAAAGTTTCTCAAAAGAATGTTACTGCGAGATATGGGAGTCATGTATATTTTTCCAAAGATGTTAATTGTTAACTTGAAAAGAGGGGCTATAGGCTATAACTCCTTCCGGAAAATTATCAAGGCAAACAGTTTTCATTTTGGAAAATTCCAACAAGAACGATGAATAATTCTTGAACTCTTGAGGAAGATCTTCCATTCCGAGTAAGGAATGGAAGATAAGGAAGATTTCCTCTGAATTTCTTTGGTTCAAGTTTTCGAATGAATTTAATTGAAGTGCAGCGCTCGGGTACAATTTCAAGCATCATTTTTTCACCTTTAGCATTCTTGGGAATATGCGGTGGACGAGAATATGAGATGCCCTTGGTTTGGGCAGATGTAATCTGGAAAAGAAATAAAATATGCAACTAGTAGCAAACTCCACAACGGAATACCTCGCTTTTCTGTAGTTTGCGCTCCGAGCCGCTTTCTCCAAAATCTGAGATGAAAGTTTGCAAAAATCTCGAAATGACCGTAATCTTTCCATTTATTGCTAAGTAAAGGATATGTGAAGCAAAGATGCTTTGAAGTCAAAGATTACGAGATGGCTTCTCAACCAAGCCGTGTAAGATGTTTCAATAGCTCGTTACGGATCAAAAACTTTGGAGCTGCTTTCACGCCTTTAAAATCGCCTATTATGTTTCATAGGTGAGTTGCAATGGGAAGAGAATTTCAGATTGGCGTCATTCACTTTCTTTCGGATTGCGACTTTGACCAAAATGTGTGTTCTCTAGTACGGTTTGTAATGGTGACTTTGGGATTTTAAAGCAACGATAAAATAGAACAGAATTACAGAGATAGAGAATGCCCTTACCAAATTAATCGATAGTTAAACATCGTTTAGGGTCAAAAATACGAAACTTATGATACGAAAACATGAAAATCATTGTCATGGGTTGGCAACATTTTTGAGAGTGCGAGCGAAATTCGGCTAAATCTCTGGCATAAAATTTTTCGAGGACATATTATTTGGTATTTTGATGTTTGATTCGTGTTAATGTAGATCATGTAAAAGTGACTGAATGAAACTATTATGACAGGTTTTATGAGATGGTAGAATTTTCCCGCCCTAAAAGTTGGAAATAAATCTGGCAAGGACTCATTTCGCATTCCAGACGCAAGTCATCGGCGTGCCTCGTTTGTAACACGTTCAAATATCTGCCCACCCTCTAATTGAGATCAAACCTCTCTTTAAGAAACATTTTAGACGTCTTTGTCTTAATTTGGAAACTTAAAAAATACTTTAAACTAAATTTTTATTATTATATTTAAACCCCATTTTTGATAGATTCTAGCTGAAAACGAATGGTTGTTTAAACTATGAATAGTTGTGTTAGCAATTCGAATGCTAACAAATATATTAAATATGAAAGAAGCCCTAACATGCCATTAATTTTTCACTAAAATCCGTCAGAGTATCAGTGGATCTCTATGAACGATCATCATTCTCATAAGTGATACGTATCCCGTCGAATGTGACGTAGCTGTGTGAAGATTGAACGGTGATAGGGCCATTGGTAACTGCTCCGCGTGGATGGAGGCTTCCTTGTCATAATTCACACCGGTCGATTTACATGGGTCTCCACCTCTTAGAGTCGAACAAATTATACGGATTGCAGGCTTGATACATTGTTCGGAATCGGTGGCCTATGATTCACTAATTCAGGATGCCATAGTACCGCCAAGGAAATCCAGAAATCCCGAGTGGATCATAGGACACAGTCTTAGTCATAAGATCCCTGCTTCTGAAAGACTCAAAATGTTTCCTTTTTGTCATAGAATTCTACTTCTGAGACGTATTTAATTGAGTAGTAGTAGTAGTAGTATTGTTAAAAGTGCTTCGACAGCTTAGGTCATTTCGCACGTGGGCCCCCACCGGGAATCGAACCCGGGACCGCTTTCATTGAAGTCGAACGCGTTGCCCACTTGGCTGTCGGGAGCCCCCGTATTTAATTGAGTTTGATGGATAAATAATTTCGACTTAATTCTGCCGAACGGGAAACGTTTTCCTCTTATCTTACTTCAAGATCTTGGATTAAAATGGGCACATCTAAAACGACATTTAAGAAATTGGGGCATGCAGTCAATTGGGCTGATCTTATAGACAAGGTAGATAAAAGTCCTCAACTAAGGTTATTTTTCACTGCAATTCCGAAGAAAGATCGATTTACAGAAATCGCGTCAATAATCAGAGCTTTTAAGTCTTCTGTAATATGAAATTGGATTAATTGACGACTGTCAAGTGTAAAAATAGGCATAGAGCAGGATTTCCCAACCTTCCACCTCGCTATTTTTCACTCATGTTATTCCTTGGGATACAGACGCGCGGCTCTTTTGTGCTTAGTAATTTACCTTTCCTTAATTCTTGTGATTTCCTTTGGGGGGTTTACCCTATAAGACCTGCTTTGTTAGTTGGCTGCCACCATAAGGACCTCCTCTGGCGGCAGTTCCTGCCACTAAGTTGGACGCTGTTCACCTTGCTCACAAAGCATTCCCTTAACAGTGTGGAAGAGACGCGGTATGGTAGTTCAATGGTTAGAATACCTACCCAGAAAGTGGGAGACCTGGGTTCGAGTCCCAGTCATCTCGCTGTTTTTCATACCTGCTATTCTTTGGGATTCAGCCGCACCATACCATTCCCTAAGAAAGATGTTATTGTAATATCTTTTGTACTTAAACGTACCTTGATACGCACCTAGCATTCACACATTATGAAAAAGCATTCGATTGTGTCAACAGAGATATATTGAGGTCAATTATGGAGAGAAGAGGCTTTGCTAAACATCTGATAAAAACTACTCAGAGCCTGATAAAAGTTACCGAAGCACCAGAATTGACATTGATACTGAGAAGCAGGTGACTCAAGAAATTGCCATTAACCAAGGTGTTAGGCAGACCTTCAATATGTTACCTACTTTATTTAATCTACACATAGACGACCTTTTGAGAAAATGGAAGGAGGATAGTAGTGTAGCGTCAGGCATAGAATTGGGACCTTCTGGGTATTTATACACATTGCTATTCGCTGATGACCAGGTTATTATACAAGATAGAGAAGACAAATCGCAAATGTCGGTTCACGAATTACATCAATTGACTAAAATATATAACCTGAAAACTTATCACTTTCTTAGGAAGCACCCAACAAGAAAAAGAAATTGTAATTGAAGATCAGGTACTCGAACACGTATCCATTTCCCATATTTAGGATGTGACATTACATATGACATCACAAATAAAATTAAAATTTTCCAGAGGATAAGTGGGACAATAAGAAGAACTTTAAAAAGTAAAACTAGAAAAGAAACCCAAATTAAGCTCTAAAAGGTCATGGCAATCCTTACTATGTTGTTCGGTTCAGAATGTAGGGCTGCAAAACGAAAATAACTAAAACAAATAGAGTTATCTGAGATAACATTTTTCAGTGTAGTGAAATATCGTAGAAGAATAGACAAATTAAAGAACGCATCAATAAGAGAGGACTTAGGTAATCAGGCGATATCAGAGAAATTACTAGAATGGAAAGAAAGGTGGAAAGAGCAGTTTCTGCAAATACCTATCGAGTGGTTTCCTAAGCAGGCATTGGAATATAAGCCATAGGGCAAGAGAAATGTTGGAAGATCGAGGTTGATATGATGAAGTGAAGCCGGAATATGCTTTAAGCCTATTCCTGGAATCTATAAGGAAAAGGAACACGGCTGTGGTAAGACATCAGAGTTAGATAAAAGCTCCAAATAGCCGTTGTTTGCGAGCAAACTAACAGTTGAAGAATTCCCACCAGCGGGGGTTAGGGTTCTCAGCGGTCGCGGTTTGCAAGTATTGTTCTCGATACGTATTTCGACAACTAAGTTGCCAACTTCGGGAGAGAAGAATAACTGTCATACTTGCTAAGCGCGACCACGGAGAACCCCAACCCCCGCTGGTGGGAATTCTTTAACGGTTAGTTTGCTCGCAAACAACGGCTATTTGGAGCTTTTATCTAACTCTGATGTCTATATTTAAAAGCGGCTCAAAGGAGGATCCAGCGAATTATAGGCCTATATCTTTAACGTCACTGAGCGGAAAAATAATGGAACATATAATAGTTAGTTCCTTAATGGGTTTTCTCGACACGTCCAAATTCATAGTGAGTAACCAACACGGTTTTCGTAAGACACGATCCTGCGAGTCTCAGCTAGCGTTGTTAGTTCACGACATTTTGAAATCGGCCGAAAATAAAAAACAAGTCGACGCGATATTTTTAGATTTTCGGAAAGCATTTGACAAGGTTCCACATGAGAAATTATTGTACAAATTACAAGTTGCAGGAATCAATTCACAGGTAATAAATTGGATAAAGGACTTTCTCACCGATAGAGAACAACGAGTCGTGTTAGATGGTGTAAGTTCCAATTCGGTTAAAGTGACCTCGGGCGTACCACAAGGAAGTGTAATAGGACCGTTACTATTTTTAGTATACATCAACGACCTTAGCAGTAACATTAATAGTAAAGTTAGGATATTTGCGGACGACACGGTCATTTACAGGGAAATAGGAAACTCAGAGGATAGATTAACCCTATCGTGCGACTTAGATAAAATTATGAAATGGTGCGATGATTGGCAATTAGAACTCAACATAGATAAATGTTCAGTAATGAACTTCTTCCCAAGGAAAAATAATGCCAACGATTATACGTACAGGCTCCAAGGTAAAACTTTATCAACAGTAGAAACGGTGAAATACCTTGGAGTAACCCTCACTAATAACTTAAGCTGGGGTACCCACATCCATAAAATATGTGGTCGAGCGCTTAGAAAACTTGGATTTGTGAAGAGAATTGTCGGTAGAAGCGATGAAAAAGTCCGTGAGAGATGTTACGTTGCGTTGGTCAGGCCTCACTTGGAATATGCGTGTAGTGTATGGGACCCTGCAGAGAAGTGTTGTATTCGGGAATTAGAAAAAGTGCAACGGAAGGCGATACGTTTTGTAAAGAATTGTTACGACAAGACAGTGAGTGTAACGCAAATGCTTCAGGACGCAGGATGGGAATCTTTAGAAAATAGAAGGCTTAGACAAAGACTAAATCTCCTTGATAAATTTAGAGAAAGCACGTTCGTAGATGATGTAGCTGACATAATGCGCCCCCCATGTTACATAGGCCGTTCAGACACTGCGAGAAAGATCAGAGAAATAGATGCTAAAACGAATCGATACAAGAATTCATTTTTTCCGCGAACGATACGCGAAAGTAATAGATTAGCGAAGTAAATTCAGTAAATTCATGGTGCTTGCACCCCCTGCCACACGCCGAAAGGCGGCTTGCAGGGTACTAATGTAGATGTAGATTCCTGGAAGGAAGAAGTAGAAGATATCTTTCGTATTCGTATCACTATAATAACGGGACACTGGAGCAACATTATCAGTATCTGCTTGAATGTTCGTGATACACAACCTTAGACTCTTACGCAAAAGATCATACGATCATAAAAGAAATAAACAAAAGATGAAAAATCGCACAGACGGTTTCCTACCGGAAAAACGCTTTACACCGAAGTCGAACGTGCTGCCCACTCCGCCATCTGGGAGCCCATTGAATTGCATTGAAAGATCTGCAATCTAAGTTAGAAAAGCTTAAATCCAAACCTTATTTGGGTTAAAACATTTTCTTGAGTTCTCTCTTTTTCCGGTGAGTAAAACCTCAATTTCAGGCCAAAGAGCAAAACATTTAGAACTTGTCTTCTGCTGATCCACCTAACTTTTGCTTGATACAGGAGTTTTCGTTATTGAATTTTTAATTACATTTCAAAAGTTTGGAGTTTTCCATTTAACATCTCTGCTATGCCGAGAATGAGATTATTATGAAACGCCTACTGATCATCACAAGGATAGAAGAAAGATTTAACAATCCTTTTTCAAAGAAATGCTTTTCCGTTTTCCAACATTTAGCCGCACCCTCACTGATATTAATAATTTTGTTTTTTATAAGGTAAACATAATACAAGCTTATTTTGAACGTCACACTTGGCCATTAATATGAATTTGAGACAGTTGTAAGGTAAGGATTCAGCATCAAGACACAGGTTAACACGAGGGAATTCAAACCTTTGAGATACTTATAAACGTTTCAAAAGCCAGTGCCTGTAGACTGCGGGATATAATTCAGCATAAAAACTTTTAAAGAAACAGTAGCGAGAAGCAAGGATCGCATAGAACCAGTTCGAGGGCCGCACAAGGCCCGCAGACTGTTGGTTGGGGACTCTAGCATAGAGGATACTGAATGTATTGTTAAAGGGAAGATATTCTCTACCAAGAGATTCCCAGTTCATTTAGTTTAGTTTTCAATTGAGTTGATGGGGAAAATATGTACGAAAAAAGATTATATAAGAACCATTTTTAGGGGAAGATACGCGGTTTTGTGTTGGGGAGAAGAAGGAAGTTTTCCAATCATATTTCGACCTATTGACCAAATTTGTCTCGAATCTCTCTCGAGGTTATGAGCTTCTTCGAACTTGAACGATACATTCTTTCCATGAAAGAATAAAAATGAAAGTCTTTCTGGAAAGAATTCTCAGCATCTTTCGCATTTCTGGAGATACGAGAATAAAATGCAGAAAACGAATTACAATTCCTGGAGATGGAGGAAAACTCGGATACTAATAAACCCTAATGAGAATTTTTTTGGCTGATACCATCACATAAGAGTGAATGTACAAAACCGAAGATGCCCATCATATATACGCATAAAAACTTCTTACGAAGGATAAGAGTTTAATACCTCTGAGAAAATAATGTCGAAGAAGTAGCGCTTACATCGTGTATTGGAGACGTATACTTCAAACTATATTTACTTAAAAACATATTGCTTTGAAGTTGTGAACTTATTTTCTGAGATAGACTTCTGAGCTTATTTGGAATATGAGCCAAGAACGATATCACGCAGTCTTAAAGTAACTCACTCAAATATTTCGCGCACTTTGATTGGTCGATCACTCAAAACCATATCGTGGAGTTTGTCAATCATTTCAGGGGCAGTTACTTCCGCTGGACATCCGGAGCGATGTTCAACTTTTGTGAATTTAAGGCTACTTTTAAACTCATTTACTCAATTGTAAACAGTTACAAACAGAGAAGCAGATGTGAACTTAATCCAACTCAGCTTTGATGTCTTTCGGTTTTAAGCCTTTTAAATATAAGTGTTTAATCACCGCTCGAAACTCACTTTTTTCCTTTTTTTCTAAATAAGCAAACGTTTTTTGATTCAATCGATAACAGAAATGAAACCATGTGATGGATATAGCTGAGACTTTTATATCTATCTAGTGATTAATGATAATCTCTAAAAAATAACTATTTATGATAACACGAGCGCCGTCTCTTCGATTTTCTAAGGACCTATAGAACGACCCTTGTATTAAAGATAATTGAGACTAAACACTTGTTTTGACTGTCTATAATGGCGAGGCTTGAAATCTACATAGAATTTAAAAATATTGAAATCGTTTAAATACCGTATTTGTTTTAAATTTAAGACGCAACCATATTTAAGACAGATATAAGTTTTCGGAAGTCATGCAGAAAAAAAAACTGCTTTGGACAATGCAGTTTTGGTCAGAAATCTAAGACATCCGATTTTTGCTCAAGTATATATAGAAGCTCTAATTACACAAAAAAGGTGCGTCTTACATCCGAGAATATACGTTAAATAGAATTATTATGACGAAATACGAATATAGAACTTGTGAAAACGCTCATGATAGAAGATGTAAAAATAATGAGTGATAAAAACCCAATGGCAAGAGGGAGACAATGCTTGTGGTATGGATTTCTTGAAAAGAAACAGTGTGGCACGTCGCAAGCCCTGAATGCCTCGTTCCCTACGCTTCAATTTCCTTTTTCGATGTATCCCACACCTTTACGTGTTGGCTTTCCGTAAGAAATCGTTTTCTTATTCATTTGATAGCCACTCTTGGGAGAAGGATGCCCCTTTCAGCGCCATATACCTCCTCAAAGAAAAAAAAGCATTAAATTTTCCAGTGTTTTGTCCAGGAGGAATGTTAATAGTTGTAATCAAATATACGACTTTTAAAAGCAGGAAAGAGAAGTATTGGAAATTAAGTAATAATTTGGTACTGGTGTGATTTGTCCATGATTTGCGCACTGGAATAAAACAAGTAAGAAAAGAAAAACATTGTCGCAATACCGAATCAACGACTGAAACGCCATTCTCTTAACGCTATTTTTCTTTAATTTCACTGAAATTATAAAGACGCTTTCAATAAAACTTAGGAATAAAGAGAAGAAGAAAAACGGGAAATGGAGGAAAACCTCAGTATCTCGGCCACTTAAATTTTCCAAGCACTTTTAATTCGACATCAAAATTTTATGAAGCATAATTCAGAGAATGACCGAAAGGATAAAAAGCAAATATGTCTGATAACGCTACTAAAATTATTGCTAACTGGAGATTGTAATTGTAACGAAAGCTTCTCCTAATTTAATTGCCAATTAAGGCGGTCAATGAAATGTCCCCTACTTCCAGGTGGCAAAATATGAATAATTTAGCGAAATAATTATCAGATTTATGTTTAGGCCGGTTATTTTGGTCTAAAAAATTCTCAGGAGCTAAAAAGCGAAACTATCGATAGTTATTCAATTACAGCTCATTCTCTCATTTACCAGTAGATACTTCAAAAGTGTAAGCAGGCCTTTAACGATATCTTCATACGTTTCTCTATTAGAGGTGTAAGTACAAAGTTTTGTACCCACAAAAAGGTGCAGAGATAGTGAGGAAAAACTACTCACGAGGGAAAAACTGGACCTAAAATTTTAAATGTATTAGCACTTTAAGATTCAAATTCATAACTTATGTATTAAAGTCCATTTTCTTATCCACTCTATTTAAGTTTTCCATACAATCTTATGATCTTGTTCTACCTTCCTTAACTTGTCCATTTCTTCAAAGAAATTTTAATTTTGATTTCGAATTTAAAGAAATTTTACCTTCAAGCAAAAAGAGATAGGAAATCATGATCTCCCTTTCGCTGTTTTGGGTCTTCAAGATTAATTTTATAATCAATTCTTAAGGAATATTTTTTATCGAATCGATTGGTTCACGTTCATACAGAACTTTTTTTAGCTCAAAAACTGTTTTACGTTTTGTCAAATTTTTTCTCATTCATCATTATATTTTTATTTTTTACCATAAATTAAGTATTGCTTTGAAGAATTTTCATAGAATCATGCATATTATCTTTGATATTATAAAAAAACCTGAGCTTTTATCTAACTCTGATGTCTAAATTATTGGTACCAGACCTACTCTTTCTTATGCCCTTACTCTTTCCTATGTATAGTAATGATCTATTCAGCTGTATTAAGGAATGTACATTGCAAGTATACGCTGATAATGCTCGTTTAGTGGACTCTCAATTAATAAGGGTTANTTAATTTTATAATCAATTCTTAAGGAATATTTTTTATCGAATCGATTGGTTCACGTTCATACAGAACTTTTTTTAGCTCAAAAACTGTTTTACGTTTTGTCAAATTTTTTCTCATTCATCATTATATTTTTATTTTTTACCATAAATTAAGTATTGCTTTGAAGAATTTTCATAGAATCATGCATATTATCTTTGATATTATAAAAAACCTGTGGAAATGAAAAACTTCTGCAAGTACTGATGTTTTTTGTGTCATAGATGGAAATTCTCGCTATCTTTAAGTAAATATCTGTGATATATTATTAAAATTTTCTTATTGATAAAAATGAAACGTCTGCAAACAAATTTGTACAGCGAAAGAAAATATCAAATGAGATATCCTCCACCTATATCCATTTTGTCATCCCAAAGCACTACAATTAATTAACCCGAAAATATTTATTAACTATTTTTAACTGGTAGTCTTTCCTTGCTGCTTTTCAAATAAACAGAAACAATTGTCGTGAGTGAACATTCGAAATATCCAACGTTGTGCCTGTTATTAGTCTGTAAGTCTTCCTTTCATTCTGTCAGCTTTAAACTCAATTATTACTTCTTAAAATATGTCGTCTTTAATTCCTTCCTTTTCTGCTTGGGTAGCACTTATGAGGGACTTCAAACGATTGTCCATTAAGACCCACTTCCTACTGGCGAGGACCGCTCTTAATATATGCTTGAAATGAAAACTAAATTAGTGCCTCTCCCCTAACTTTAAAAATATTCGTTGCTGTTTAGGAAAGAACTGCGTGGATTTAATTTGAATACTTACTAGTAAATACTTTTTATTAAGAGTTCTTTTAACGGGAATGAATGCTGAGAGGTATTGTGTCTTGGTCCTTTGATTGTAATTATCTATTGTTACTCCCAACCAATGAAATACGATGCTCGGATTTATCGATTTGATAGCAGAAGTAAGCAACGACTAATGATGAGATTTTGCATAGTTAGTGACGCGTATTAATCAGAGAAAACAATCACGAGTGGGAATAAAAGCTGCATCGGAACTGATAGCGGATTAAAATTCAA
This sequence comes from Ladona fulva, assembly GCA_000376725.2. Lineage (NCBI taxonomy): Eukaryota > Metazoa > Arthropoda > Insecta > Odonata > Libellulidae > Ladona > Ladona fulva. Next base: position 234,528 of record KZ309034.1, read on the forward strand.
AATTCAATATGATAAATTGCTGCGATTTTTGTAGGCAAGGGCAAAGTGGTTTCGTTAAACTGTGCGGCATCGCCGACGGCCAACGTCCTCGTTGAGGAATGGGCCATACAAAGTGATGGAAAGGAGAACCCCCATTAAGGGTATCACAAGGAAAAGGGTAATGGTGACTTTGTACGTTAAGGCGTTCACCAAGAAAAAATCTCTGGGAAAAACGGACATGAAGAAGTCTGACAGGACCAGGGATCGAACACGTAATCTTCCGCTTCCCAAAACTTCCCGTTTCCCAAAAACAGCTTGAGAATATGTTCTGGTCCTGTATAGCTTATCTGGATAAAGCATGTGTCCGAATGCGGAAGATTCCAGGTTTGAGTCCTGGTCAGAATTTTTCATACCTTGGGACAAATGTGTTCAGTCTCTCAGATTAAAAGCGCTCGTTGTAAAGAAAATTAATATTATTCATCAGTGTATTGATCTGTCGAAGGACATATCTTAGTATGGATGTCCATAATGAGTACGGTTTTGCTTTCCGTAATCCATATTTTCTCTTATTTGATAATGTCATACTTTCCAGGACTATTCCAGAAGTTTACTGTAAGAAGTTCACTTAAGTATTTTAAAATTGTTATATCTTTCTGAAGTAGACATCTTTCAATCGCTACCAAAGGAAATTCAAAATTGAAAAAACGTTCGACGACGGAGGATATGGACGAAGTTGTATGTTTTTATATTTAATAAAAAGCATCTTCTCTTCTAAGCACAAATTCTTTCCGCATAAACCAGCACATTGGTTTCTTGGATAATTCTTGAATCTACGTCTTACAAGTTAGTTACAAATGGATTTAGAATATAGGCTCATTTCTGATATCAGATGATATTTATGCCAATAAATCACATATCTGAGTGGTTGAGAGTTGTACGCCGATGAATGTTAAATATTGTGAATTGTATAAAAAATAAAGATTTACGAGTATATACGAACTCCGGATGATGAAATACCTAAAACTATACGTCAACAAAATTTAACTGTATTTTTAGCTTAATTCCTTTAGTTATAAAGAAAATTAACGGTATTTATAACACAGATCTGCGGTTATTTAGCTATAGTAGACTAAGGACCCCCTGTTGTTAATATTTTGTTTCGCGGGCCTCAAAATATTTTCGCAGAGATATTGAAATGCGATTTTGATTTCATATAATTTTGAACAGATAAAATGATATTACGAAAGCTATAGTATTAAAACGCGTGATGGCGATGAATAGCGAAATATAGAAATTATTAAAAATCGCGAGGTTGAACATTATAAAAAATAGGAACAAAATATTCTGACAGACTTCAAACACCTATAAATCACAATTTATGAATCGCTGATATAGATGATCACACTTTTATATGCTAAGCCCTCGGTTTGAATTCCCCATGAAAGTTGAAGATTTCCAAGGAGAAGCGGACACAATAAAAAATTCTGATGGGACCGGGACACGAATCCGGGCCTCCCAATTGGTTGCTCTATCCATTTAACTATCCCAGCAGAACATTTCCCCATGCCGTTTTGGAGACTTTGTAAAAACCTGTGTGTGTTGAATGTGAATTGTTTCTTTTCAACGTTCATAGGAAAGGAGTTTCCGGATAACCTCTGAACTTAACAAGTTGATTTTCATTACCTCTGTTTCACTTTGGCCACTTAATTTGCTACTCTGGTGTTTCCTTATTTCTAAACTGTCAAATACATCTTTTTCGTCAAAAAATGTTTTATTTTTATAGATAAAGCAATTTGTACGTACTAGTTTCATCGTGGCAATATGTCTTTTAAGATATATCTTGCGGTCACCTAAATGTACACTAAGAAAACTTGATGTCCTTCACTAGCCTTAACTAAATAAAGTAAATGATGAAGTTACTAGACCTTTTAAGCGTTTGCTGTCAATATGTACGACATTTATTTATGAATCGAAATTTAGCTATTTAATCGGGACGAAGATTCAACGATGTAAGTGGAATAGCGTTTCATTGTTTTTTACTTCAGAATATTTTCGATAAAAAGTCAATGTCATAGGGTGGTTATAATAGTGACAGAATGTATCAAATAATTCAATTGTTAAATAACTAATTTTATTTTT
>KZ309035.1:10564-59794 GCA_000376725.2 Ladona fulva
CCTTCTAATTTAATTTTGCAGAAGAAATAAAGTCTGTAACCGATAAAATCGAACTTTACGTGTATTTCTTATGGAAACCTATCTGAACGATCTTGGATCAAACCCAGCAAATTTATCAAATATAAATAAGACAGTGCTTCCTTCTGGGTCTCATTGTCAGAGAACACGTATGCAAAATTTGACGCAAATCGGACGAACGGTGTGGACTCCAATCGCGGACAAACAAACAGACACACAAACCCACAAAATTTCTGCTTTATATATATAGATAGATGATAGAAGATAGATTATTCTTCAGGAGTGACATAGTGTTTGAGGTTTAAGCAATTATTCACTTATCTACACACGTATGTACATGAATCATGTGTACCTATACTCCATCATGTGTCTAAAATACTTGCCTTTATGAGGAGACCTATTGAGGGTTCTATCTTTCCGATTGCTTTCATTAAAGTCGAATGATGGTTAAAAAATGCCTTCCGATAAGCCTTAAACAATATTTAGCGTACATTTTTCTGGCAATGGTTTGAAAAGTTCTAATATTATCAAAATCTTAAGAAATGAGTAAGGTGTAAGTAATGAATTTTTAAAGAAACTTATCAAATTCATTGCTTAAACTCCATTTTCATCCAATATTACGACCATAACTATTCCGATCATAAATTAGAAGTAATTCTGAGCACCTTTTTACGTTTACTTTAGACGATAAAGGCCAAATATTTAATACAGGTCCACATATAAATTTCAATGCGTGTATATACATATATTTTTCTTACTTGGCAATGACGACTTTATTTCCGTTTTTGTGTCTAACAGAACAGGATAGTTATCCGGGAAGAAGAGGTGAAAACGGAAAGTGAAAAATCTATCCAGTGGCTTATTTACATATTACGATGATAATTGCACCATTAGTAATATTTCAGTATCAATTACAAGTTACATCCTTTATCCTACTTGTCCAACATATTTATGGCTGGATGTTATTCTTCTTCCGCTTACCCATTAATATAAGCCTGGACACTGACATTTTCAATTTTTATGCATCCTCACGCAAAGCAAAATGAAATATTAGACAGGCCGAGGAAATGCTACAGACAAGAGGGGCGGATGTCATGAATTTTCCTCGAGGAGGAGAAAATTTTACTAAGAGAAGGGATATTTTACCAAACCGAGAAAGTGACACAGCATCCTTATTGAATAGACTCCACCGTTTTCGTAATATTTTGAATTTTAAATTTTACCCGAAACCAATAAGGCTAATTCCAATAATAGCCGCATCTAAGGCGGTTTGAAGATTCGAAGTAATTTTAAAAGTGCTTTAACAGCTAAGGTCGTTTCGCACGTGAGCCTCCACCGGGAATCGAACCCGGAACAGCTTTCACCAAAGTCGAACACACGGCTAACCGGAGGCCCCAGTTTGATTCGGTATCCCCATCGTTATATATAACAAGTGAATGCCATGGAGACCCGAGCTAATAATAAGTGTTAATCGAACCATGAAAATCAATAAAGCAGATTTGACTAAAAAGCATTTTATTTTTGGTGGCCAGACGAAATAGACCAGATAAAGTTGTAATGGACAATAAGCTGGAAAGAAAGTATTCAAAAATAATTTAAATCGTGATATTTAATTAACTGAAGCATTTAAATTCTTATTCTCCTCAACGGAGATAGCCAAGGTACACACATACATCAGATTGGTGCAGGCTGAAACAAAACTGATCGGTCAATCAGCGTTTAGGGCGTTTCACGTTCGGCAATTTTACAGGCTAATGTCATCACAGTTAAAATGCTTATTGCAAATAACATTTTATTGCTTCTTAATGCTCCTTTTACGAAAGATGTTAACCATTGAAACATAATCCATGAAAATATCAACGAATGGCATGGAATAAATGTTCGATTACCAAATCTATTTTAAATCCATACTATTTTCAGTCAAATGTATTCTATTTTTTCAGCAAGACCCGAATGTTTTCGTTATCTTAAGAAACCTTACAGAATATAGCCATTAATACAGCCATTCGCACTGCAATTATAATTTATGATATGAACTTATTTCCAGATTTATTTCATGGTTATCATGCTACTGTACTAATAGATCACATATTTGAGCTTCAAGGTGTCACAAGCACAGCTGAAGAAACTACGTCGGCGCTCATGAGGTTCGCTGGAGTTGTGTTTCCCAACGTTAAGCCGGAGAGCCGAGCACCGGAAGCTATCAACTATTTCACGCTTTGCTCCCGAAGAAAATTTTCACCAAATTACGTGTTATATGCTGTTAATGACCACAAAATCACATATATCACGTGCGAGGTATCAATTCGAATCTAAGCATCCTATGTTTTTCTACAATCGGGAAGTTGTGTTAAAAACATAAGAGTAACTTTTTTGTGTAGAGATTATAGCGCAGCAGTAAATTAGCTCTAATTCTCAATATTTGGGGTCCGAAATTTTTTGCCTTGAAAGTTACCACATCGTTCCAGGTATGTATATCCTTTAACGTATTCGAAATGATACCTAAATAGATTATAACAGCCAATTTCACCTCGTTAACTCAAATACTTTTTTAATATGAGGATGATGTCGATGAAAATTTTTATGTAAAAGTAAAGAAATACATTTCGTGTAATCCTGTCCCTGTCAATGTTTACGAACAATTTTTACCGATGAGTTACTAACAGGAGGAAATGTTACATTTATCTTGCTGAAAGCTATTATAAGAGGATTAGCACACATCGGTTGTTTCGCGAAGATAACAAAACAAATACAGACTATGCCACGAATAATAATGCCGTGTGATGTTTACATTTACATTTACATGTTAATAAAGAATGAAAAACACTACCTTAAATACTGCTTTCAATTACTCCAAATGACCACTAAACGTTTACTAGAAGATATATTTATATATGAACTCATCACAACATAATGTGAAAACCCTCTATTATTACAGTCCTCTATTCACATCGAGAGAGACTTCGGAGGAACCCAAAGTGCTAAGAATAGCAAACATCAATCACTTTGAAATCGAGAGTTACGATAATTTCGTTCGACAGAGAGAGAGGAACATATTAAGCACCTCTACTTAATAGGAAAATAGCACAAAGTTTGCCAAAAAAACATTCCTTTAAGACGATTATTTCATCATTTAACTTATTGATTACTTTTAAAGCCACACAAAAGCTTGCTCATAAATTCAAACACGGCCTTTAATCCAAGATTCATACAGTAAGAATACCACTTCACCCTGAAGATGATAAAGGAGTTGAATTGTCTATTCTAATTGAAGGGACAAGCCGGTTGGAGCTACGGAAGGCGAACGAAAAGAAAGTTGGAACACGGCTGTTTATGAATTAGAGGTTTAAAAACACTCCGAAAGCCGTATGTCGGCAGACGGAACTCGCGTTTAGAGACAAACGGGAAGCTCCAGATAACCGATTTATGGGAAAATCCGTATGCACATTTCGGAAACAGTCTCCATTCTCAAGGACTCCACAACAGGAAATGGAAAAAATGAAAAAATAAAACGAGAAGCCTTTATCCGAATAGGATTATCACACACCTCGTAAATTACTACATATACTACTGTTATCAAACACGAAGTCCCCCTCTTTTCACAACTTCCACTATGTTTACCTTTGGAAATATTTTGGTGTGTACTTGATGATGCTTCCATGGAAGCGAAACTGGTCGCGCAAATAAAAGTATTGTGTAAATTACTAAGTGTGCTTCTTTACATGGCTTTCCACAAAGTTACGGCTTCCCACATCGATTTCACGAAGTCTCTTCCAAGTTAAATCTCTCTTCCTTAGTATCCCACTAGAAAAAAACCTATCAGTTCATAGAAGATTGGTATACCGAACAGAAAATTTCCTCTAAATTAATAACGAAATACATCATGTCAACAATAACACGCATGACCCCAAATTTCTTTCAGTTTAATAACACGTTTATCAGCAAACTAACAGGACTGCTATGGGAATTATCTTTCATCATTTCTTACAAATTCATTAATGACATTTTTTGAAACGCATTGCAAAGAGAAATTTTCTTATTACTCGAAAATATGGCTGAGGTATGTGGATGATATTTTCACCATGTTTAACAAGTCAAAAGATGATTTTCCGGATTTTTTCTCAGAAACTGAATTATCAGCAAGACTCAATCTGTTGAAGAAGTAATAGACCATCCACAGACTTGGGCATAATTGAAAGATGCAGTAATGTAAAATACACTTACTGTAATTGGAATGAATAATTTGAGAAGTATAAGGTGCGAAAACGGAAGATACAGACAGTAATGACTGGTTAATGAAGAAATATGGTCTGAAGAATTTGTGACCAGTATGTGTTACTTTAAGTTGGTTTGGACGTAGGAGCAGAAGGAATAAGTTGATGCAAGAGGAGAGATTGAATATTTCTTAAAAGGAACGAAATCCCGAGCAAAGTTGCCTAAATGTGATTAACCATATACTAAAAAAGTCTCAAAAGGAATGTGCGAAAAAATGTATGGATATGCCTGAAGCAAAAGATGTCAAGGATAGGAAAGTGTGAGGGAATATTATGAATAAACGAAGAAAATAAACCTTGAGAATGAACAGCACGATTAATATACATTTGGTTAATATACACATCAATAGTGACGGCATAATCACACACTGTCTTCATTTAAAGCTAATAATAAATCGCAAGACACAATATCGACGTCTGGCTGTTTGTCTGAAACGATTATTATAATAATTTTCGCGAGGACCGTTGATCTAAAACGGGGAAACCCCTTTTTAAAATTATGAGCAAGTATAATTCTGGTACGCCTCAAGACATGGATCGATAATGACATTAACGAACGAAACAACTATGTAAACACCATCGAATACGCTCCAATGAGAACGATTCGACAACAATGAAAAACTCACCGAAAGTGATCCCAACTCCATCGCACTTTTCCACAAAAAAATCCTTTCGTATGAAAACAAAAGTCCACAACATACGAAGATGTTATGCAGTAGGCGATAATCCCTAGACTGGAGCAATTTTCATCACAGACGAGCCGTACTTTTAGCGGGAACGACTGCAAGTGAGCAAGTTGGCCTCTCGAGAAAAACTGAATGGGAGAACGGAGAGCTGTTTCTCACGCAGTGATTTCCGTCGGCGGGACAAGCATTGGGGTGATTCCGCAACGCCTGCTACAGACCCTTTTCCCTTCTTCAACCCATTGTGATCTACTCCACCTCCTACTTCCCCATTCCTCACAGCCGATTTTCCACACCACCTTCCAACATTCCACTCCTGTCTGGCATGTAACTTGGTCGATTAACGCTTTGATTTTGTCGGAATCGGATTCCGTTCCTATCAAATAAAACTCGACATGATTATCTATCTCCATTAAACGTAACTGCAGGAACCTCCAACCAATCTCAAAGAATAATGACAAGTTGGAAAATAAAATCTTTTCACACATTTCTAAGAGAAATCTTAAAATTAATAGTCAAAGAATAAATAGACAAAACTGATGTAAGGGCGTAACTCTGAGTTAAAAGCCACTCAAGACTAAAATGTATTTTTTGTGTATGTGTGTGCCTACAAAAATCTTTCTAGTGACCGATTCCAGAGAAACTTTCATTTCTTACGACTAATACCGATTATCATTTTAAACGGTCACTACAGAGACTTTTCACTCGGCGATTTTCTTAGCAATTTGACTCGAAAAGGTTTTATTTTCAAAATTTTCATTCTTCTTTGAGATTCGTCGGAGGTGATTCACTTCCCTATCTCAGCGTCACAGGGAAAATGCCAACGACCTGCGAATACGGCTTTAGGGATATTTCTAATTATCCAGTAAACTTGACCAAATAGCGGCATGCGAGCTTATTTGATTTCTCCGGATTTTTCAAGATTCCCATTTTTACAATGATCTTTTACAACGAACGATTTAATTATGACAAAATCACCAGTTAAATAATTTGTAACTTATGCGGCTGGTAAGTAGTTAAATATATTTTTACACTGCGCGAGCCTTTGTCAAGACTTTTAATTGTTTAATACCAAAAATGATCCAGGTTTTACATCGATTTAAATTTTTATCGCTTATCGGTGTTATCTTAGTTTAAATCTCAGATGTGATAAACTTTAATTGCCAAAACTTTTAGTACGCCCCTCGTAAATTTAAATATTCGTGGGAATATAAAGTATTAAGATTCGAAGAAAGTCTGCCAGATTTGTCTTTAGGCGTTTCCGAAAATAAAACGGCACATACCACTGAGATGTGTAGAATATTCGGTTTCGGCTCATCGAGATGCAAATAGAATAGACTCGTAAATAAAACTGGTAAACCGATCCGAGAAATGATCCAAGATAGGTGTAGGTGAAAAAAATATGGGTATACTTATATTTCATACCCTATTAAGATACATTTTGAGCTTCCTGAAGTGGAAAATATTCTTTCCTTACAAAACCTAAAAAAAAATTCCAAATTCCCTAACATGAACGCATAAGATTGCGGCTCAAGCATGGATTAATCGGTTAATAAATAACAATCAATGAAAACTTTTTTTAATTTTGTCGTTACTATCTTCTGCAATTTCATTAACTATCATGAACAATTTTTGTAGCGGATTGCGTGATTGGAAAATATCGGATACCCTAGTTCGCGATTATAGGTCACGTTTCTTCCTATTATTATTCATATCGTACAGCTTATTTCACACTGTAACCTTTATTTGTATTGTTCTGCTGTATATTCCAGCTGCGAGAAAAGCTGACTTTGCATGGAAGGGAGTATTTTTCTACATTTTCTATACACAATTTCATAAAGTGTATGAACGTATTCTTTTCTTGATGATAACGATGATGATATTTACGTATGCAGCAAACGTTGACGTAGTCATCGGACCACTGGGGCATATGTAAAATTATTCTTAACAATATTTATTCAATTAATAAATCGAGTTATTGATATTAGTGGATTAGAAAAGCTATTGAGAGCTTTCGATGTAAGTTTTTTTATGTCAATAGGCAACCCAGTTATTGAAATAATAAGAATTCGTTATAAAAATGTTCGTAGTTTAAAGTAGCTTTAAATAACTAAGTGAAATTATAGACTAATATGTCACATTATTTTTAACCGCTAATGACATTTAAAATGTCCGTACTATTCTGGGAGTAGAGCAATACGTCCCAACTATTTAGCCATCGTAACATTATCACTATCGTTATAATGTTGTGTACCACATCTTCTGCAATATTTAACCTGCGGTATCTACTTCTCTATGCTTAAGTAACTATTTGCAGGATTTATCGTTTCTATTGGAACCAGAAAACATCAAAATTTGGAACTTGGTCAACTTTAATTTGAAATTCAAGTATCAATAATAAGAAAATGTCGGGGATCTCCCGAAGACAACACAAAGGCGCTCCCAGAAGCCCCAATGGCAATCCATGAAACAGACATCGTCGACCTTTCTCTCTTTAATTTGCGAATCGTGAATTCATTCATGAGAGAATGTCAATTTCTAAAAAAATCCAAGTTTCAAAAATATCAGTTGCTCGAGAAGAAATCCAAACAGAATTTGATCTTTTTGTTGGACTAACAATCTCATAGTCCTCTGGTAAAGATAACGATAAATAATGCAATGCAATAAAATATTTATTCAATTCTGTAAGCATTAAGCACGAATTTACTCTGGAAAATTGAAAATTGGAGATGCATTGACTTTAATAACAGCTGTTGTTTATTTAAAATAGAAACGAAATTACTCTCTTTTACACACAAAGTTAAGGCGGTACGTGTTAGTTGTATTCTCTGTTAGTTCACTCAGCGAATGAATTAGTCTTCTTGTGTACTATTTAGCTATCGAATGTATTAAATACGCAACTAATTTGCCATAAGGGTACTTCTAATGGAAAAGGTACCCTTCGAATGTGTTAGGCAATGAAAAATTAACAAAATTCTCCATAAAGGTATCTTGAAGATATTCGAAGAGTTTTTTCTTGCCAAGCTGCGAGTGATTAATCAATATTTCCTCCGATAAATATCAATGATCAAGAAGGAAAACAACGAGTATCTTTTTCGGAAGCATGTTTTATAAAACATTGGGCACGGATTGCTGAGCGACCTGAAGCAGGTCAAAATGCAGGAACCGGAAGATTAGAAAAGAAGTCATGGACAGCATCCAAGGTCTAAAGCAAGGGTGGGAAAACTACAAGGGCCTCAAAATGGGCTGTCGAGAGAATGCTCATTGTTAGCGTTGGTCACTAATCATGCTTTCCCTCGCCTCAATTTAATTTTACAGGACGAGATAGTCTTTTTATGAGCTTAGAATTCTATTGATAATAACGGAGCGGTGACAGGTCTATCGCACACGTATTTATATCTATATTTATCATAAGTCAGTGGCGTATCCAGGGGATGGGAACCCTCCGAAGCCAAAAGGGTATTTAACAATCGCTTTTATGGGAAGTAAATTGTATTTGTTTAAATATTTATAGCTGGCCACTAGTGAATCGTAGGGAATATCTGTTAATATAAATCTACATGGAGGGCAGAAATTTTCCTGGCTCAGAAATAAAGGCAATTTTGCGTTTGCTCGATTGCTCAGAATTCCCTCCAGGGATAAATCCTGACTACGCCCATAGCATTAGTTTTTTTACTTTTCGGTTACGCCCTATATCTCTCTCCTAAGAAGGAAAAATAAGGAAATAGTGAAGTTCAATGACGAGGATTACATGACGATCCGAAATGAATATTGCCTATTCAACAAGTGCCTCTGGCTGAAATAATGTCTATTAGTTATAAGATCTTAATCTATAAGTCTTACTTTTTGAAACTGATCATATTCTTTCAATTAATTTAGCGAACTATTCTTATCTTCAGATATTTAATTTCATTTTGCAATTCTATGCAATTTTTAAACATACATTCTCTTTGTTTTATAAGTTTATAATTCGATTATCATTTTTTCTCATGTTTGATTGCTTTCAATTTATTTACTGTATAACCTATATATAGTCTATATATCTTTTTCAACCTTCAGCTGCAAATATGTTTCCCACACTGCACTCTTTCTTATAGTATATAATTATATTCTGTACATATTATAAAGACATACGAGGTTAGGTGGAAGAGAAGCTTACATGGGCCTAACCTCGCCAAGAAAGGGGCTATCTATTTATCTATCTATATCAATTACTTTCTTTAGCAATCCCTCTTCTCAATATTCGACCAAACTACTTTCTCTGCCGTCGCTTGATTACTTAACTAATAAAAGCCTTTCCAACCATTTCCAGCACCTCCGTGTTTGTAACACCCAACTCAATTGAAATAATTAAGACAAAAAGCAATTTTATACGAATAACGTTTATTAACATTTTTTTCGTAGACAGAATCGTCTGAAGACTATGGAAGTTATTATACAGCTAAAATGTCCATTTCAAGCTACGGCTGCGCGCATTTTTCTTAAATCATTGTGCACTCCTTCGACGAAAAATTCACTGTTTTTGGAGAGAGATGGAAAATACTCAGGATGCCGAATGATAAATTATAGAGTTCAACATTTCTCCCAAAAATTCCTTATTTTTCGAATGGTTAACATGGATTCTGGTTCCGCATGAAGAGAAGATGCAAAGGAATATTTCATAATTGAGGCATAATTTACAACTTTTACGCCTGCTTGGTCACGAATTTCGTTATAAAATACTTTTCCACTCGCAGATGATACGAAAACGGAATGAGGAACCATATTCCTGCGTCTGAATTAGCTGTCCGTAGTATGTCCCAAGTCCGTGGCCGCGAAAGAATTTCAACTCGGGCCCATAAAATCTTGTCATCCCCATGCGCCGAGAAAGAAATTGAGTAATTACACTTTAATAGCGTGAGAAACAAACAATATCTCCCTCACTGGAAAGCACATTGTTTTGGTTAATGACAAAATAGATTCTCATACGAGCTCTAAAATTCCACGAACGGAAATTTTTGAGCTAAAATGGGGTATATGCCTGCCTTTGTGACTTCCATGCGAGATAAAGCGTCGATTCCCACTTCTGAAACCTTTTCTGGTGCGAAGTGACATAATACCCCGGCGAGTCCTCGACATCCGCTCTGTTCGAGGAAGCGATAGAAAGTTAATTAAAGAAGATTATGAAACGACTCGCGAATTTCGTCACAAATCTATTCACCTCAACACAAAGACGTTCAATGGCCTACGCTCGCTGGTATTGCAGAATTTCTGCTGAATATTTGTCGTTCTCTTTATTGTTTTAGACTGATGATAAGACCACAAGAAATGCATTTTATGACCCTTCAAGCACAATATCATTTTGAAAATTTATTACCAATAATTTGATTACTAGCGATATATGATTATTAATCAATCATTTTTATGATTCCCATATTATTATATTGTTTATTTATTTACTTTGATGCAACTTGCATTTACTATATTTCCCGGCCCATAAGCCGCACCGGCCTATAAAACCCATCGTGATTTATCAGACGAAGTAAAAATTGTACACACAATAACGTAAACTGCTTATAAGTAAATCAAAGAATAGAGATTTGTAAAAGAGCGTCAATTTACGTATGATTGAAAAAACAACATTGCTGGAAAGGCTTCCGCGGCGATTAGAAGATAAAGCCCTCGAGTCAAAGCGCAACATTGTTTACAATTACAATTGTATGACTGTTCCTGACGTAGGAAAAATGCCCTCGTCTACATTTAAGATTAAGTTTTGGCGGGTCTTATTGGCCGGAAAATACGTAATTAGGATATTCAACACATTAATACGCACAACACATATTAATGATACAGATAAACCTTAAATGCACCGCCTTTTTGATTTTAAATTTCCAATTAGAAAGTCCAATTTAATTTGCAATAAATTAGAATATCAAAAGGCACGTTTTTCCTTATTATCGTGTCAGAAAGACTTTCAGAAAGTACTCTCAGATCGGAAGATGTTTTGGAGAAAGAAGCGGAAAACATACCTGAACCCTAAAAAAAGGGGCAATCTTATCCCTAAAGAGTACGGGATGACGTAAATATTAGGTGAATAAATTGCTATTGAAGTATTCCACTAGTTGTCCACTAATATTTCCAGGTTATTCCACAGTGGTACAGTCCATCCGACACGTTCCAAAATCCTCACTTTTCTAAGGGAGTGTGGTGAACTTTATATTTATTTCTCATCATAATGAATATGGTATGTGGACAAGAAAAAGGTTGAGAACTCTTGCTCCAAAGTATTCTATTTAATTGGTTGACGGTGAAAATATATGCGTTTACACTGAGCAAACGCTGAAGCGTTCTTTTCATTGAGTAATATAATTATTACGAACACACTTCCATTATTAATTAAAACTTTCTTTTATTCGCAATTAAAACTCGATGATTTCTTGTAGATAACCCTGGAAACAAGTAAAACCAAAACTAGAAATTAATAATGATGACGTTCTTCCAACAAGGAATGGCAAAAAGGGGGAAATGTGTTTTAATGCCCTCATAAATTAAAGTAATTAATTATCAACCTCAGTTAGGAAAAAAAGTAACGATCTTTTGCAATCAAAAGTAATTGAGACTATTCTTTGATTAATCCTTGGTGAATTAACATTTAGCTCATATGGATGTATGCATTCTTTGTACCGAATTTTCGTCTTGCGTTATATTTACATTACAGAAGGCGTAGAAGGTTATATCTTTTCTACATTCTAAATGAAGATCGCTTAACAAATTGCAGCTTCGAAAGCAAGTATTCATATCCGAAGGGAAAATAAAACGATAGCGTTACGCACACAACACAGTTTGGGTGGCCAAGTGGAAAACACCTCGAGATTTCACCATTGGTTTACGGAGCGTTACTTGAATCATTTAGTAATAGGGCTTCCGCGTCGAGATTTTATCTAAAATTACGTCAATTCGAGACAAAAACAGGAATCTTTGCAAAATAGTTTTTCACTTCAGGACACAAGCTGAAAAAATGGCTATTAACCGATGTGAAATTATGAAAACAGAACATAACCAAGGAGATGACAATTCTACACGGTTTATAGAAAAAATGAAAGTATAATTGATCCTACCCATACCGACGGACATTCTTACGAAAGTAATTCAGTTAAACATTTTCAAGCGATTAGATTATAATCCCTTTATTTTATTATACTTTACCTTCTTTAAACATACTATCAATGTTCAGATCACAATTCAGAACACAAAGCTGAAGCATTTATTCAGTTACAATATAAGTATTCTTCCATCAAATTATTACGCACAGTTGTACGTATAAAAAAGTAAAAGCATTTCGACACGAATATCGCGATTAATTATGAAATTATACACGCATAATAAAATATAAGAATGTCATTTAAGGTTCCAAATCTTATTCGACCTCCTCTTCAAGAAAGGAAACTCATTTTAAGTATGTTATAAATATAATTCTGCAGCAAACACAACTCTGAATATAATAAAATCTTTGCAGATGTGTTAGTTTTTGAAAGTGGCGAGCTATAGAGTTGCGAGAGTTATGTCGCCGTAATAGAGTCGAACCTTCTCTTAAAAAACGAGTCTAATTAAAAAACTCTCTTATACTTCGATAATGTTTCCGATTGGAGGAAAATGTGCAGAAAATCTTTAACTTATGTTTCTGTCTGATGCCACGTAACTACTCTTGAATTATAGATGTATTTATGAAATAGCATATATATTTTCTGTTGGAAATATCATTCAATACATATTACTGGAAAATTCTATATCTTTTTTATAACCTCTTTTCGACTCTCTCATAGCAGGATAGAATGACAAGTTATCACAGCACATTAAAATAAAAGGTCAATACCTGAGGATGTCGATTATTCATTGAAACAGGTCGTGTGAAAATAAATTTGTGGAGAAAATACACTCCTGTCTTCCTTTTATTTTAACGTGATGGAGTTCCACAAAACTACGCCTTCCTCCGTGTAATTTATCACAGCACTTTCAATTCTTCGCATATTTCACCCTATTCAGAACACAAAGCTTGAAGAAATATTCTAATAAAACTATATTCATCTTCAAAATGGCAAAATGATTACAAAAAAGAATCAAACCCTTATTTCTGAGCTGTTAGTACCCCCAATATATTTTTCCACGAATAGTTATCCCTTTTAGTCACTACTTACTTCTTAGGTGACTAACACGTGAGCAACTTTTCAAACATCCTTTCGCTCCAATTCAATTTCCGTCTCCCCCTTAGAACAGAGGATGTCAGTCTTTATTGTTACATTCTCTATTTCTACATAATCACAGTTTCCCCCCTCCTTACTACGATTGCCTATGTGACTTTTAATGCTTAAAACTAAAAGCATGCTTCAAGTTTAAAAATCGATTCAAATTCGTACTTTCTGTAAGCTTTTTCGAATGAACGAATGAAAAGTAAAGCACGATTTAATTGAATTTGCATAATCTGCAGAATAAGTTGAACTCAATCGTGATCCCGATTCTTCTTGTCTGAAATTCCTCAGAAGGGGTTTCCCCATTCTTTGAGAACCCCAATCTCAGAGAAAGCGAAGAGTTGCTTATAATTTAGGTCTATCTGGAGTACGGAGGACGGCTGTTCTTCCGTACCTTTTGAAGCCTGTTTTTTTTAATGAAAGATGCTACTAAACCGCGCATCTAACTATGGAGGCTTCATTACGAGGGTCATACGTTTACGAGGTGAGATTCGGATCGCAGTTTCTCTTAAACTGGCAAATAACTCCAGTTTCTTTTCGAAGCTTTCCTCCTCAATTGTGTTGACTCACAGTACTTACTTAGCCTAACTTCTCACATGATTATCCTTGCAAAGGACTTTCCCCTCGCCGTGGGCTTCTTCGCTTAGAACGCACTGCAATTCTCTCACACTCAAAGTCCTCTGCTTCTTTACTGTTTAGACTGTTAGATAGGAATAAATCTTCCTAATAAAACTCTTGGGAAGTTCCCTAATCAACCATAGATACGCTAAAATTACTGCTTCTACAAAGAAGCAAAACATTTACTAATTTCCTCCAATTATTCCTTATTCTTCAATTACAATATAACAATACGTCGATGTTGCTAAGAAATGCTAAATCATTTTTATATATAACTTTAGAATAATCAATCAATGAAATCGGTCTCTGTTGAGTCATTTTATACCCTAAAAGTCAACATATAAGAAAGCTAGAATGGCTACGCGATTGAACGGATGCAAAATATTGCCAATTTTAGCAAAATTCGTCTTCTGAAGAAATTAGGATTAAGAGGAAATGTCTAAAAAGAGAAATGACTACTTATATCAATAACTGAAATGGAAATAAAAGAAACCGATTAGAAATAGAAAGCTAACTGAGGAATGTCCTGATTGATTGAACAAGCGCGAAATTTTTCAAAATATCGTATCCCGTGTCTTGGCACGAACGGCTCTTGACGTGTGTAATGCACATGAATATGCTAGCGATGTAATGAATTAGAACTGAAAAACTGAACAAAGATCGCGAAATGCAGTAGTTCAGAGAGTTTTATGAGGCATTCCAAAATTTCTAAGAATGAAGTTCCAAGATGCAAATCACTATCCAAAGCAAAGGCGATTGAAGGGAGCGTTATTACTTTCAAAAATGTTCAGATTTTAAGTAAACTGAAAGGTATCTTACTTGTATTAATTAACTGCGAATATCTGTAATATTCATACCATTAATTGTGGACAGTTTTAAATTCTTTAATTTTTAATTGCTGTATATACTATTATATTTTCACATTCTAATATCTGAGATATAGTTATTCTTGATATCTAATAATAATAATTGAGTGATTTTATATGGTACGAGTTAATTTTTAATTACGATTATCGTATACAGGAGTTCTACTCTGCCACTTTTTCGTGAACACATCAGCAGGGTATGATCTACAAATTATTTGCTCGTTTCGATGAATTTAACGTTAAATACGAAAAATTATTGAAAATATAAAATTAATAAAAAAGTACTGGACTCCCAGTAACGAGTCACGGTTCACTTTCTCATAACCGTTTCTCTTTTGAGCCACCAATGATAATTATTAAGATATTGAAAAGCGTTGCAGTCATGTGGTTATTTGCTCCTCGCTTCACTATTGAGGATAATAATTAATTTGTGGTTTATCCAATGTGTCTGGAGAGACAACCTAGCATAGTAAGTAGTAGCAATTAGTCTTTTCTTGCCAGATTGATCATACTAATCTCTATATATGTTGAAAAATATTTCAGAAGTTCCTGAAGATTGTGCTGAATAAACTTTCCGTTGACTTTTCACTCCTTCTTGTGTGCGGTCAACATACACATAACACGCTAAGAAATTTCTACCGCTACTTGCAAAACGAACAATATTTCAAAGCAGAATTTCCTTCAACTCTCTACGGGATTGCGAGTGAATACCGAGGGAAGTCGGGAGTTGCCAGCGCATTCCTCTTCTGGCGAAATAATTTTTGTCGACAAATTTATCGATGGATTAAATTAGAAAAGGGAGAACCACACCCCGATCCGCTCTAATAAACTCGTCTATCTTTCCCTCGCTATAATTTCCAGCGTCTTGCGATGGGATTTGGGTTTGTGTATCGATGATGAAGATAAATTTTCGGGTGGAGATAAGCACCGCGGTCGAGGTCGGTCCCATTACTTTCCCATTTGGAACGCGCACAAATTTCCGCACGCGCAGTTCGGATTGGGGGTCACAAGGGCAAGCATTCTTCGGTACACCTTTCACTCTCCTCGGGCAGGAAAGAGGAGGTTCCATCTAAATGAACTCGGCCGCTTCCGCTTATCCCGACTTTGCCTATGGAATTAAGATTGGGAGAGAGGATGGATTGGGAAAGTGGCCAATGTCCTCGACGAACGTTATGATCTCTTGAGTGGGCGTGGGCTGCGATCGTCGACAGTTGGGAGGAATATGGTTTTCCCTTCGAAAATGTTCTTCGTTGCAATGGGCCGGCGGTCCCCGATCTTGCGGTGGAGAAATAACACAAGCGCATGAAACCTTTGGCTGACCAAGTCAGTAAGAGCTGTGATTTCACATATCGCGATCAGGTTTGGACTTGGAGGAGTTGTGATAATAATAAAGATTATTAATTTCGTCACGATTACATTCAGGTACACAGAGCAAGATCTGTATTGAATTGGTGAAATGTCAAAACAAGAGTAATTACTAATTAAACTAAATGAGAAGAGAAAAAAAGACACGCACAATATCACCCATCTTCCCTTGGCTACATTGGAGTATTAAAGAGGGAATTGGGCTAATTTCATAAGATAAATTACAATGAATAAATTACATTACATCAAAGCACATTAAAATATTTACATAAAAAATAATCACATGGAATTCGCAAAGGAAATTTACATCGTTAAACTTTGCAAACTAATATATCACCACTATCTTGTAAAAACATCACCACTATATCCAGCAGGATATGTCGCTGTGATAGAGATTCACCCACCGATTAACTCTTATTTGATAAAATTTTTTGAGACATTCCTGAAATCTTTTTTTATTGTCACTGTGTTTTTGCAGAGAGTATACTCTGAACATATAGTCATAAGAAAACACAAGAAAAAATGTTACATCATAACAACTATCGATCAGACGACAAGTGGAGGCCTCCCATAGCATTTCCCATTTTTCTCTATTCAGAGCTTCTCGTTGTCAGTTTACGCGTAGTTAGGCGCACATGACAATCTGTTGTTCTGAGTTACTGATTTAATGCGCAGTGTCAAACCTAGGTTTCTCTTCCATACACTAATATACATACCATATGCATGTTCCACGCGAATTCCAATTAATTAGTCAAATTTATGAATTCAGTTGTTCTCTCTCGTAGTTACCAATTTTCTCCGCTATTTATGCTTGTGTACTCACACATACATACATCTGCTCGATGGTATTCGTGGGCGATATATAAACTTCGGCGGGTCGAAGAACTCTTGCTCCAGCAGCGTTTTCCAAACTTTTCCAAGTCACCGCCCCAAGTAAACTTCCCCAACACCCCCGAATCACAACCAAAAAACATCATAATCACACGTCAGGGAGATGGTAAAATCAAAATTAAAAACTGGAGAGACTAAAGCAATCGCTGCTCCACCAAAAGTTATTCTCCGACACTTTCAAATAGTATAAAAACAAATATTCTTACAATTCGGAAAAGAAGTTTGGCTTCGATTAAGTAAATCCTCGAGTCCACCTCCCATAGCATCCTCTAACCTTTTTGCAGTTAATCAGCCTAATCAGACGGTATTTCCCTTTTTAGCAGTAACTACTTAATAGTTCCGCCTACTATTCAGTGCTACTAAACCTCTATCTTCTGACGTAATAACACAGACTGCGGCAAACAAGTGACCGCGAAAGAATCTGACGAAATTTCGACAGAATCATCATGGCGGATTGGTTGCAGATATAAATAATTATCTTGAAATGTTTATCTTTCTGTAGTGGTAACTTACAACCCTCACAGTAGTTTCCTTTCTCCGTGGTAATTAATTCCTATATCAACTGTATGGGAACAATAATTTGGTAATTTTTATTAAAAATATTACGTACTTTAACTGAATACATTTTTGAAATATGATGATATAATTTTTGAAATAGACCCTCCCCTGATATTGGTCATAATGGACCGGGAAGGAAAATCATTTCAGTCACCATCAAACTAAATTTTCAAATTGAACTACGTATGAAAATTATTATCGAGAATAACTCTGAAGTTCACAGGCTTTAATGAAAAATGCATGACTTCCATTATAAAGCGAGGCAACTGCTGTTTCGTCACGAAAGGTGTATGCGAGAATCGACTGACATTTTCTACATTATTCACGGACCAGTTATCGTAGGTTGGGAATTCGCTCGATCATTCGGCGGTGCATCTGAGGAAATTACGAGGGCTTTCTCCTTCGACGGCCGTTCGTACGATGAAGACACTCGCAGCTGTACTCTTGAGAACATTTTAATAATACGCAGTAAAATAGTAATTTACACTCCAGAGAAAAAAACTATATAAATCTTGAAAGAGAGGACCTGCCAACTATGTTTCTCACATAGCGACATATATATGGCCTGAAATGTTGCTACATTTCTATATCGTCCAGTGCTGTTCTAAATCCTAAGCTGAATCACTACAAAAAGGAATGTAGGCGTTTAATTGTCATTTTGTATTTGCTCCATGTCTCAACCACAAGAGACAAATCCTAGCTACGACCCTGAATTAATAACAATAAATCAAAGTCTAATGTGGACATGATAATGATAATTCAAAGGAATTTGCTCCATGTCTCAACCCCAAGAGACAAATCCTAGCTACGACCCTGAATTAATAACAATAAATCAAAGTCTAATTTGGACATTATAATGATAATTCAAAGGAGAGCCTTTATTTAGACCACACGTGGTTTTAATACAGAATTCAGTTCGGTCTTTTCATTACTTCTTTAAAACATAAACACAAGTATTATTTTGTTTTCAGAGTGGTTCTTACAGCTAAATTATATTTACAAATAAATTAAATAGATTTTTAAGTGGCAATGGTATGTACATACAACTGTTATGAACTTATAATGAAGGACATTGAGGAAATAAACGATGCCAAATACTACAAAAACACAACGCATCAACTTAATCAACATTAATTACGGCCTGCAATTATCGTGTAGATTGTGCACTGTTTCTGACAGTCTATCGTAGTACTGCACTGCGCACGACTTTAACTGAGGTGATTGTTTCCTATATATCCCCTCAACAGTACATATGATTTGGTTTCTATAGCACTAACTTTCTATGCATAAGTATCCTGCAAGCCGCCTTTCGGCTGGTGGATGCAAACAAAATGTTCGTCATCTGAATGAGTATCAAAAACAAGATTGAATTTTGTAATCGCTTTCGAGTGAAAATAGCAAAACCAGGACGTTTCCTTAAATAACCGGACAGTCCTGATAAAAACAAGGAAAGAAAGTGTCCTACTAAAATAAACTATCGTTAGGCCTACATTTTTTACGCGATTCCAGATAACAGGTTATAAATTCCAACCATACGAAGAATTCTATTATGAAATTAAAGCGAAATCTACCGGAATATACATTCACGTTTACTGGCAATCAACGATAAGAATGCAAATATTGAAAAATGTGACGGAGGGAACTTTTGCGATACAGATTTATGTGAAGGGTTCACGGTTAATCAAATTTATAGTCTGTTAAATCACATATCTGGCTCTCGATCGAAGAACGGCGATTTATTTCATCATTACTCTTTTTTGGCTTGTTAGTATAGCGAACGTATATTCTCAATGTCAGAGAGGAAAATTAATGGCCACCCAAGCCGAACCAACTCCTCCGACGCTTAAGAAGGCGTAAATGACCTGAGGCCAACAGAAATGTTCTCACGACTGTCAGACAGCTGAGAACAGGACGCACGCAAATGCTTCGGAATATGGAAATCCCTGAAATTCTATTGCATACCGAATTTTTAAATACAACCTCTCCTCGACTACTACTGTGTAATTTGGGATGTTCACGAAGTAGGATTAGTCTAGGATGGGTCAACGTAGATCGGCTAGCTTTTTCAAGGGAAATCTTAGATTCGACAATAGTGTTTCGGCTATGATAGAATCCCTCGGGTGGAATTCGCTTAGGGATGGAAGACTTGATTACCGACGTAAGCTTTTCGAAAAGTTTATCACTACAAATCTCGTCGACGAGATATCTGATATTGTTATTCCAGTTTGCAACGTGCGCGAGAGAAACCGAAGAGATTCAGGGAAGTGATTACCAGGACGGATATTTATTTCTGGTCGTTCTTCCCGCGAAGTATTAGAGAAGCTAATACCAGTTAGATTTTCATAGGATTATCGGTGTTTTTACTCCCCCTGCCATGCACCACTGGCGGCTTGCGGTGTGTAAATGTATATATTTCCATAGATAATTATTTTATTACGTTCCCTTTCTTCGATTACTCATGAAATTCATCAAAGGTAGGCGCTTTAGAGAGAACACATTCCGAGTGCGAATAAAACAAGAGAAGGATATTCCACTGTGTATTTTACGAAAAGTAACAGTGTCCTACATTCCAAAGAAGAATCATTCGGTTATTTCAACTTTCGTTTTGACATGGCTGTAAATGATGATGCTCGGCTCCTCCTCATTTCAAACGATCTTTTTATTGTATTCTATTGTAAATGTAAATCTAAATGCACCAAACATTCATATCGCAAACGAACAACAGGAAATTCTCTTCTACTGAGCAGAGCTAATTATATTTTCCCTAAGTTGACAAAAGTACCGATTACTGTTGTTGTGCTATAAATAGAAATCTGTGACATTTTTGCATTGTTCTTGGCAGATAATTGACCCTTGGCTGTTTATTTACGAAGTAAGTCTAAGAAATTATTCGGGCGGAAGAACAAATATTAGATGATCACAAACTTTCCCTGCATCGTTTTAAAGATTTCATCTAGATATGGAAACAATTTACAAAGTCAATTTTATTCAATTAGGCATTTTTAAATGCTATGATTACAAAGCATTTTCGTTTGCTCATTATTTATTTCTCAACACCAAGGCTATAATGCGCCATTACATCAGTTTTAGATTAAAGATCATATCAACCATCATTAACTTCATTGAAAATAAATAGAGCATGTGGAAGGCGAAAACATTACAAACGAAAAGAAAGTTTTTAAAATGTGATCGTCATTCATTCGATAATTGTTTTAAATATTGGCATAATTATATTTTTTTTATAGATTATAACATTTAAATGGTTGGTTAAAATCTAATATTAATTAAAAGTACTTGTAGTCTTCCCCCTGTACATATACATGGAAGTGTTTCACAAATCTTCGAATGGTTTCCACCGTCCACAATCCAACAATTCCCCACGCGTCGCTATAAACAAAATGAAAAGTGATGCCACACTACTCATTCGCTTAAAATATCATTCTTCTTATATCAAATGGTCATGCATCACTGTAGACCACGAAATACAGGAACTCTCAATATAGTACCACAGCGAATAGTTCAATTACAACAAATATAAGACCCGAAACACTAACAAAAATGCCACATTGGAATCAATAATCAAAGTAGGTGCAATTCTTTTAGGTAATAATTTCTCAGAATGCAATTTTTCCTTCACCTGCCTCTTTTAATTAAGAAATAGAAAGTATTGAATCTGTAATTACATATTCGAAAGCTCGTAAATTATTTTATGTTTTTGTGCAAAGATTCAATGATAAGATACTGGTTCTTTTACAAAATAAGTCATTCAGGTACTTTGTAATTGATGAGATATTTTGCGCTCACTCCGATAGTTGCCATGGAGACCACAGTTTTTTTTAATTCGGTTAAATAACCACAGGTAACACTTTAAAATAGACAAAATAACAGCGTTAAACAGTATTTCACTTCTTAAAAATTACGTTTTTTTCAAATTCAAATATCATTAGATTATTATGGAATAAACTTCGTTGACGAATCAGCACCAAATATTATTTTTTACTTATAATATACATTATTTTAAAATCGTTATTAAAACGACCTAGAATTTCAAATCCGAAGAGAGGATGTTAAAAATGCAGTCGAAAATCTATCGCGTTCGTTTATTTTCTTTCCTATTGAAATGCAACGGGTAGGTCAGTTCGGGGGAGCAAGGCGGTCGCCCAGGGCGCCGAGGGTTAGGGGGCGCAGTGCGTCCGATGTTGGTCATAGTTTTAATGATTTCAAATTTTTTTATCATTTCAAATTGTGAATAAAATTTGATGATCAATAATGTTTCTTAAGGTATCCCTCTCGATTTCGTACAGCCAATATTTAAAATTAAATATTATTAAAGAAAAAAATGTCCGCAACAAAACGCGAAATTAACTGAAGAAATATTTCTTAGGGACGTTGCTGAATTAATGCATATATACATGAAGTACATAGGTTCATTTTATTATACATTATACATTAGATAGATGCGTGAGTCGTTACCTTAAACCATTTCCTCCAATCAAAATTTTGTCGAAAATCACATAAACCTCTGCATCTGAATATCTTTAGGAATACTCCATAGCCGAGTGTGAAGTGGTATAATTCCCTGAAGAACGATAGAAGGAGGTTGAGAGAGCGATTAGTGGGAAATGACTTCAACTAATAGATGTACTTTGGAGGAATAAAGGGAGTTGTCAGGATCCCAATTCATGCGTAGAAAAAGGAAAGATTGACGGAGAACTCTGTGAAATGTATAATCATGGACCTCACGGAATAGAATCACTCCAAATAGTATGACCTTCTTTAACAGAAATAATGAAAACAACCCGAGAAACTGGATGATGTAAACGGGGGCCCCACAGGGATGCACATTTCCTGTCATCGCGAAATGTTCCACGAAATAAAGAATACCGCTAAGCAGTAGTTCAAATTTGAAACTCTCCACTACACTGAAGTTACACATCTTGAATAATGTCTTTAAGTTCTTACTATCATTAATGGAATTCCCTGATGATATAGAAAGTATATTTTTACATAAAGCAAATATAAAAGATCTAAAGCTAATAAAAATTCTATATGGTTTATTTTGAAAAAAACATGAAAATTCTCCGAGTTTGCCTGATTAAAAATACACGAATAAGTTATTTGTAAAGAAAAATTCGTGATAATCAGGGTTTCCTGGCGGGAATCCCTTTCCATTCTCGGGAAATTTCCCGTTTTCTCGTTCCCGATGCCGGAGAATTAATTTGCGGGAAATGGGGAATATGGCTCTTCGAACCCTGTAGTGCACCCACAGTGGGAACGCGCCACCCACAATGGATTTTTTGCCATTTTTCTTAATTTTCGGTGCCAAAAAAAAAATTGTCTCACGGTATTACATACCAACAAGAAGACACGCGAGACCAGAATCAGATAATATGAAGAACTAGCTTTAGCTTCTTTAAATCGAGCAGGGTTGATCACGGAGAGAGAAAAGTCGCGCGGAAAGTGTTATCACCCCTTCAGGAAAGGTTAGAAAACATTTAGTTAAAAGTGATACGGTTTCAACTGCTAGTGACGGTGAAGCTGTTATGGAAAAATATGAAAATTGTAGACAACCATTCAACAAGTTTGCTACAACCACACGCTGTAACCATGACAAAAGTGCTTTATGTTCAAAAGTTGAAGATGAAACATTAGTGACCTGTATCATGAGTGATATGTTATGATAGGGAATTCAATAAAGATTTTGAATATGTAAAACAATTATGACAATGCTTCTAGATAGGGTTCCCCGTTCTGATGAATATGATTCGCGAGATGAGCCATGTTTGCTAATCGGCAGCGTTCGGAGAATTGCGAAAATATCGAGATATTTTCCAGTAAAATCTTTTGGAGCAAGAAATAATCAGGAGTGAAAACACGGATGTGCATTCCCGCAGAGTAATTGCTTTTCTGAGGCAATAAATGAACTTTTATGAAGCTACGCATTCCCTCACTCCTAACTTTAAAATGCTTTTAGGCACACTCTTGACAATTCGACCGACAACCTATGAAAGAATTTTTCTCTATGAGCCAAACTATCAAGATTGTCTACCGGGAAAATAATAATTGTCTCCTAAGGTTTTCTCTTAAAAATATCTTTTGGAGTACGCTTAAATGTTCAAAGGAAAAATATTGGAAATGATTATCAATAATCACAAACAATTATTTAATAGTATTGGTATTCGTTTCCAATTATTAAATTTCGGTCGGGCTCCTTTAAGGAACATTAATTTACATTCGTTTTCGTTTAACTCATAGGAATGTCTCGAAACCTCTGAAAGACTTCGCCGGGTCACGAACTCCTGTAGCCCAATCTCTATGCCTTTTCTCTAGTACCCACTGAATCTACTGTTGTAGCCAATGTTACAGATAATTGTCAGTAGTTAACTTAGAAAATTTTCCCGAGAACTCTCGGGAACTCCCGATTCCCGAACCTTTCAAAATTCCGAGACTTCGGAAACACTAGTGGTAATGTCTTTTCAAAGTACATATTTTAATAGATTCGAATGAAAGCATATTTTTCAAGATGTACTTCTTGCCTTATAAAGAGTTCAAAGCAAACATGATCGGTTCACGATTTTTACGCAGACAATACATACCGTTAAATGAGGAAAAATGAAGTCGGACGTGTTGGTAGTCGGGGTGTGGCTAAAACAGGAACAAAGTACCTAATTAAAAGAACCTCAGATCGCTGAGATTATCAACAAAATTGGCACATTTGCCTTGCGGATGATCGAGCTAAAGTTGCCAATTTTGCAACTTTGTGCCAAGCTGTTCTACGAATCTATATCACATGCTTCTGGGCTAGTTTTCTTTAAAATAAAATCCTTAATGTTAAAAATGCGAATGTTCATAAAAATTTTTAACCTATCATACAGCAGTAATTAGGATTTTAATATTGTGATAATTAATTTTACACGTACATCAATATTAACTGATTTATTTCTTAGTATCATATTAATATATGAATTGATTTGATTTAATGATCATGATTTCTTCTTTTGAATTTCTATTTCATTCAGTTTTGTAAAGAATTTTTCTTTGTACTCAAATTATAATGGCTTATATTATTTGAAGATGGACGTCAGCAGTTCTCAACTGGATACCAAGCGATGCGAAGAGGTCAAGAAGAAGACCAAAGTACCGATGGATCAGAGACATCACATCATTTACTAGTTTCTCTCTGAAAAGTGGTTATTTTTTCAACACCTGTCATGGAATACTACAAAGTAAATCGCCGCTCCGTCGAATTTATTATTAACATCATAAAGTATTTAGGGGTAACATGGCAACGAGAAGCCCAGTGTAAAGAGAATTGGAAAGCGCTTGGGGAGGCCTACATCCGACGTCGGATTGAAAATGGCTGACGATGATGATATTATAATAAACGCAACAACAATTCGCCGTAACAATGCAACACGAAAATAAGGAAATCTTTTTGGGACGTGGATTCTTGTGTTCTTCCCCCCAATGCTATGCAATTCTCTCAGCTTCCATATTTAATTAGTAATGCATGCAGAGGACGGAGTTTCTAGATGAAGAGCGATACGCGAAGTTACGAAATAGGAGACATTTCTCAACGAGAACTGCGTCTGCAAGAATCCGATGGAAACTTAAATTCTCCGTTTCTCTTAATTGTCGTTTTCGTGTGGAAACCCACACAATCTTGAATGGGAGGTAGTAAAATGCTTTGCGAAATGCAACTTAAGCCCCAAATGAACTGTTATTTCTTTATTTATGTTTCATATCTCGATGTTCGGTTGCAAATGCATGAGCTGCTCGACCGCTCTTGAGGAATGCGTCTCGGATTGCTAAATAGTTCGTGATAGGTCGGTCCGATCCAGATGGAACTATAACCCTAATGCGTGACTTTCCGTGTGTGTTAGCTGGAAATTAGTATAATGTGCCGTGACTTTGTGCGTTTCAGAGATCGTCACGGGCGAAAGGTGACGTTCATTGCCAAGAAGAAAACCAAAGCATTCTAGTGAAGGGCCAAGAATGAATGCGAACAATCCTTATGAGATGTACATGGGTTAGAGCGAAGCTATTACGATAGTTGCCTGAAATGCAAAAATATTATTTTCACGTTCAATCTAACAATTAGTCAGCCCGAAGGACGGTTGGATCTTCAACCATCCATACTACGAAAACTGAAAAGGGAATGAGGCGTATCAGGCAAGTTGAGGAGTGTGGCAATTTGTACCAACTTTCCTCATTCAGTCATGCTAAAGTACGCGTAAGATCACCGCATTAAATGACACTTTTTCACGTTATAGAATCAGGATCGTCTTGGTCACATTTCATTATCCTGATTTATCTTCCTCTTGCCACATTCCATTATATAAAATTTCCAACATAAATCATATGATTTCTTACCCTTTTCCCCCAGGTTTTTAAGAAATTCAGCTGGAATCTCATCAACACCCGTTGCTTTATGCCCTTTCATATTGTGCAGAGCCCCATCAATTTCACTGTACCAGGTCCAACATCCTCTTTTTCAACTTCTCGTTTTATATCTAATATTATGTTAGGAGGCTTCATGTCTTTCCCTTATAGTTCCTCAACCTATTCTTTCCACTTCCCCCAGATGCCGGCTGGATCCCATAAGATATTTTCACAGCCATCTTTTACAGTGGCTATTCTATTATTTCTTTTATTCCCCGTTAGTTATTTCACCTTTCTATACAATATATGGACACTCCTACTTTTATCCAGCTTTTCTATTTCGTTGCATTGACCCTTCCACCACTATTTCCTTGCCCTATTTGTTTCCCTTCTCAGTTCGTTGTTTAGTACCCTGTGCATTCTATGCCCATGCTCAGTTTTTACCCTTTTCCATATTTTTCTTTCCTCCATTTTATTTATCATTTCCCCCGTCACCCATGGTTTCCTAATTTTGTTTTCCTTGACTCTCCCAATAATTCCTTCACTCACTCTGGCCAAAGCCTTAATTTAACCACCAAGCGATGCTTCCCATATTTTAGGTCCCGCAGCAAAAAATAATTAGACTTTCCTGGAAAAATTGTGCTGGTTGCAATGTGACAACCTTTATTTTAGTTGTAGGTGAAATTCAGAGTTGCATTAAATTTTGTCGCAGCGTCCCTGCAACATGTCCAACATTGGACCCATCAAATTAGTGTCCATACATACAGAGCACAGCCTTTATGCCGCCCGGGTGCCAACATAAAATGCCCACCCTTAAAATAAAATGTACAAAACCACACATTTCCTGAAATGGAAGGTGAAAATTATTTTTTAAGAATTTATTAGTGTTTTATGACTCCATTTCCCAACTTACATTGGTTAAAAACATCACTAACAGTTAATTATTCCGTATGCTGATATAGTGGATGGTGATTATGAGTTAATAGTCCACATTACTTTTAATTATCTTATCTTAGCAGCAACAGGAAGCGTCGACACAAAAGCAAAGCTATTTGCTAAATAAGGAAAGACTCCAATCAAATCTCTAGTAAATATTATTCCAGACCTGAAAAGGATTTATTCTTGGTACAAGAAGATCTTTTGATGATTCCGATTCTTCGATTCCGACACTGTCAGAAAGTAAGAAAAAAACGACCATGATTTCAATGCACCATCAACAGGTGTCGTTTTTTTCTTATTTTGTAAAAGTGTACAAAACAAAGTGTTTATCTTACTTACTTTTTTCTATAATAGCTTACCACCAAGTGAAGGCCGCAACCATTCTTATGGATTTCATGACATCTGAAGCACTGACAGAATTCCGAATCACGAGGACTTTATGGTAAACCGTAGAATATCAAACACACGAAAATGATGAAAACATTCTCAAGGTGTAATTCTTGAGAGTGCCTCAAGGTGGTTTCCTCAAGGAGCAGCTTCTGTTTATCAGAATGGAAAGGCCCTTTGCTTCTTCGTTTCCAAAAATATCGTCCCAAAGATTTCAAATAATTTGATCCCACTAAGACAAACAGTGGTTTAACATAAGCTATCTTGTCCAACTTAATTTCTTCCGTGAAAACTCTTCAATGTTATTGTGGGATTGTTTAGGATGTTGAATGTGAAGAAAAGCACCTGAGAAATTCAAATATAATCAAAAAGAAGAAACATTCTCGGAGATTGACAAACAAACAGATTAAACTTTCACTCGAAAACATTTCTTACACAAACTCCTCCGTGAGGCAACCTTTTGTACTAAATTTTATAAACCACAAAACTGAGAATGCAAGGTAGTAAAGGGAAATGTACCGTGACGGATGAATTGATAATTTAGACCGAATAATCTCCCTACTCCATTTCATAAACAATGTAACGGCCGCGTGTCCATCACAATGCGCCAGCGACCTCTTCTTACACAACAAGCATCCTCATTTCACTTTCCACAGCGGGACAGAGTCCTTCAAAAGTCCATCAGTGAGTGAAACAATACCCCACTTTCGTTTCATCGACTTAATTCGGAATCCACAATCAACTCGTTAGTGGACGCCATTATTGTTGTGAATATGGCGGGAAAGAATAATCCCATAGAAAGCGTCCTCCGAAAAAGGAACGAGCGGTAACAAAATACTTTCGTGACTCCTTAAGAGTTCAGGGACATAATTTTTAACTCTTAGAGTCTTAATGTCAGAGGAGATTAACGTAATTGCAGAAAATATCACGTGGCACGAAACGGTCTTTCACGCTTGGAGAAGCAACGGGGATTCCCAAAAAAGTGTTGCGAGGGAGCCTTTTTGAATATTTTCTCTTTGCGGCACTTGGCAATTATTGAACCATGTGCTGTTTCGTATCATTAAGTACAGTTAAAAAACGCGATTTTCTTCTTTTTTTCTGGAACTTACCTGGAGATCCACGATGGAATGAAAAGGAAGAATGAAACATTAAATAAGGCATGAATTGTGTCTTTTGTGGTTCATCCCCTTACCACAGTGGCGCAACTTGGGGGGGTTTAGGGTTAATCCTCCCCCCAAGAGGGTTAAATTCTCTAAGAAAAATGTAAAATCTGGGAAAAGTTAATTATTTTGCTACATAACCAAGTAAATGTTTTCGTTATCTATCCAGTTAATGTTTTGAAGTGAACTTCTTGTAAAATGTAGCGTGAATGATTATCCCGGCCCCTGTAAGGTAGGCATAGATATTGAACCACTCCCCCGCTCCCCATAGATATATATCCTGGCAGCGCTACTGCCTTCCACCATAACTGCATATTGTTATATAACATGTTTCATCTTTCCCTGTAAATAACCTTCGTCATTGATTCGAATGCAAGTCCCTCAAACAATATTAAGTTAATTATTTTTTTGTACCAAGAAATTCGACGTTATTAGCACTTTTAGTGGTCTTAAATTTATTCAAAGTTATAAAACTTTTAAAAATAAATATATAAACATTGAAAATTAACGTCAACCCCACAATGTATCATGCCATCGTTGAGTGTGCAAAATATCTCTGAAGAACATATGGCATTTTGAACAACCGTAGATGAACTCCCGAAGTCTTCAAACGATCAATTGATTCATTTCACAGATATGTAAAACAAATTATTACATAGTGGCTTCGAAAACATTCCAAATTTTTGTTGAAGATTTCCGGGTACGCAGCGTTGGTCATTTCAGGTGACGTCGCGACGTTTCGTCACCAATACTGTTGGCATCATCATCTTCTTCCGACCTGACCTGCGTTCCCGGAAACCTTCAACATGGATTCTTCGTGCAGCGAAAGCCTTCGTAATTGATCCCATTTCAAGGTTGCACTCTAGACAATATCGTCCAATTACAAATAGGAAATTAATGAAATAGTTTCCTAATTATTTGAAAGAAAGAAAAAAGGTGGATTTTCTCTTCCTTTATCTTCGGAAATAAGATCGGCAATTCTCGAACTAATCCTATACTCGGAAGTGCAAAATTTGAGTATTTTTGAGGATAAATAGATAAAAATTAATAAAAAGAAGCGAGTATCTTTTAAAGCAAAGGACAGAGCAATATGCTACAATACTCGTACTTGGCAAATTTTACGTAGCTAATGGACAATTACATAAATAGATAACTTTTTACTTATAAAACGAAGTTGTATGGATCCATATCTTTGTTTCATATCTGCAAAGTCTTCAATTCGTAGTCTAGTTCGAACCTCAAGCTCTTAAACATTCGTAAGAGGAGAGCTTTGGGAGAGAATGAGGCGTAGGGAGCAAGATGAGGAGTTAATCCGTTGCTTTCCTCAATGAACCCGCATGAAAGTCCCTAATTGAAGCCCAACGACCACGATTTTTCATAGCATTCATTAAGTAGTAATCAGAATTAATGCCGTCACTCATATATAGGGACGACTCTTGACAATAAGAAAAGGTGCCAGGGTGTCAGGGGCGCTCGAATTATCTTATCCTCTTTGTGGGAAGACAAAAGGCGCAGGACTTAACGTCGGAATACCGAAATCTGCCCCTATTCGTACTACAGAATATTTTATAACAGCCGTGAAAGACGAAAGAAAATGGAATTTTAAAATATTAAAATCATCGCATGAAATTCGCACCGCTGAAAAAACGACAAACCCCATCTCGAGGAAACAGAAATTAAATTAAAGATAGGAAGGGAAAATTTGAATACTCCACAAAAATCTAATACTTATTCTGATAAGAACTAAGCTGTTATATAATCAGGTTTTTCTTATTTCGAATATATATTTCTCTTATTGAAAATAAGCTTAAAATTTGCAAGTACGATTCAAGGTAATAAAATAGTTTCAAACTTTGTCGGTTTCAGCGAAGCTGAGCTATCATCAGAAAATGCAGGTTAAAAAACATGAATCTTAATTTTTATCGAGTGAATGTATCTGGATAGCAGGGCTGTCCCGAGGCGCAGGTGACCGAAGCAACCGCCCGGGACGCGGTTTGACGCGGAAAGGGGACGCATGCCGTTTGTCATGAGGCGCGAACATGTAGAAATTTATACAATATTTATACAACAGTTCTACAACAATTTGTGGGGTTTTTGCACCGAGTAGATGAATCTCAGTTCAAACATTTCCTCACGAATAGTCATTAGATTGCCAACGGAAATATATAAGAAATTATAAAAATATTTGGAAGTTTTCTGGTGAGCGTTTTGTAGAATTAATTTTGCATTAAATTTTTCATGAATTACTTGATCGTAAACAATAATAATTACCGATTTTTAGACAGAATTTACTTTTCATTTAAAATATTTTATTAGTTTTAATTTTGAAGTGATAATAATTGAAGTTGCAATAATAGAGAAATCATCTGAGAACAATGATTACTGAAATTAATCTTTCTGAACGTCGTAAAATATCTCTCGTAAAAGGAGGATTCTTAAAAAGATGCCCACTTTTAAGGGTTTCTACAGAAGGAGCGCCTGTATGAATACCGGGGCGTCAAATCACCTCGGCCGGCCCTGCTGTGTAGCAATACGAAATATTGCTTCCATACCCGAGTAATTTGGCTGCATTCAGCCGAATCTTGGCGCAGCAAGTATCGGTTGAGACCGTCCCTCTCCGTACCAGCAAATATCTTCCGTCAACGATTCTTCCGCTTGAGCAATATAACATTTCCACCGGCATTTCTGCCGCTCGGCTGTTCCCTTCGATAGCTAATTCTGGAAAGCGGACGATGGAAATAATGCGACAAGAGGTGAATGAGACGGTACCTGGAGCGGTGAAAAGTTTACGAAAGTTAATCTTTTTTTTGGGAGAAGAAAATACTTTCGCACGCACGATTTTGCGTTGTGTCACCAACGGACTTCCCACACTCTCTCGCACTAATGCAAACTAAGTGTGGCCGCTATCCGAAGAATCGAGGGCGTGGGAAAAAGCGAAGGAAGTGCGGCGTGTGCGCCCCGCTAAATATCTTCATGTCCTTACGTCACGTCCATTTGGGTGGCGCTTTTGAAACGAAGGCGACCAACTCACAGAGGTGATTTTATATCATCCCATAGTAATATAACCCAATTCTTAGTACAAAAATTACGCTCTAAAATAAATTCCAATTGCCATTTCTTTATGAATGGAGTTTCATCGGTCTCTTCAAGTTTGTTAAGATTTAGCGCTAATTACTCCTTGTATGAAAGCTGTATGAAATTGCTCCGTAATGCTGAGCAGTCCCTTAGCAATAAAGATGTGAACTTAACCTAAGCATCTAAATTTAATATAAACCCTGCGAGCCGCCAATGGCGCGTGGCAGGGGGTGTAAAAACACCAATAATCCCATCGCACACCCTAACTGCAATTAGCAAAGCAGGCTTAACTGTCATCCTAACAAAATTTCTTTTGATTTCCTCTTATAGCTATGGACCAAAAAAGGCAATGAACGGAAAGTCATCACTGTGGATACTACACATCATTAAAAGACTTGATGACGACGAAAGTAAAGCAAACACAGGCAGGGCTTTCGTAAGTCAACCAAAGTATAGTGCGTCGTTTTAAACAAAACAGGTGAGTACCGGGAAAATGGCAACCTGGCGTCTGCATCTTTAAGTAAGCAATGCATTAGGAATAGAGGTCCATTAATGATTGACATGGAAGAATTGCTTCTTACTTGGTTACAAGAGTGTAATTAGAAACGCGTTCCTATTGAAGGAAACAATATCAAGATTAAAGGTTTCAGCCTGTTGTATTCAGTATAAAGAACAAATATCAAGACTTTTTTTCACACTTGTTATTCCTTTGGAATTTTCGTAGGTTTTACAACCTACTAAGTTACCTTCCTTTCCTTTATCAAGACTTTACTTGAACAATTTCGGCTAATAAAGGTTGGCCAAAAAATTAGAAAAGCAAAAGAACTCATATTGGAGATTGGTCCAAATGCAGAGATAAGCATTAACATTCCTCATAGGTTAGAAAAGGAAATTGACTGTTACCGCGAAATGTAGTTAAGGAATAACGCTACCACTGTTTAATTGAGGTAGGATTAGTTTTTTGCAAAGTTGTAAAACTCAAATCAAACTATCTCTTTTTATATTTACTCCTTTATGTTATGACAAATGTCGTATGCACTGCATTATATCGTTATTATTATTATTAGAGTGGTTTTAATACGTGTAGTAATATAAAGGAATCATTAACCGCAAACACGGCCTAAAGGAAAACGCACCTTTCATTCACCTCTGTCGCAGTAGCTGTGATAATATGAAAGATAATGGAAATGAGTGATACTGAACTATGGCATTCATATTCATTATTGTATACTATCAAAATGCTATTAAAATGGTGATATAGTTTCACTGACCTTTAATGCTTATAGAATTCCAGCTCAGTGAAGAAGGTAGGAATAGGCTTGAGGAGTTGGAGGGAAGGAAGGAGTGAGGAAAACTACCTCACTCCTAATCTAGCTTAGTACGACTCATTCCCTCCGCAAATCTCTTGGCAAATTAATACTGAAGATGCAACACAATGCAGTGCTTCTCAACCGATGCGCCCTGAACACCGGTGCACCGCATGAAAGCTCCGCTGCGCCGCATAGTAACCGAAAGAACCTTTCGCGCCTGATTTTAATTTATATGTGCCCGATATTTTCTGTGTTAAGTTTTCAAACAGTGGGTTTCCTGTAAAATATTTAAATTCCATTCTACCCTAAACTATAAAGGTAAAATCGTATAGTCCCACTATTCACTTTAGCTTTCTTTGGCAATTTCTGACTCGTTTTATTTGTTCTAAATAAGATCTTAACCGTGTTAATGAGCATTCAAGAAAGACACACACAGAAGGGAAAAGCGGATTTCGAGGAAAGATTCCATTGCTTAAGTAAATTCTCTCCTGTATCCACTTTGTAAGAACACGCAAGCTCTTGTTTTAAACTTGTTATATCCAACCTTCCACTATCTACTCACGGCCAAATGTCCACTTCAGAAACCTTATCCTATTCATGTCATACGTTAAACACATCAGACTTCGTCTTATGCCGTGTTATGTAAACGATGACCTCGTTGCTTGATAATTGCATTCGAGTTAAGACCAATGCCTCTGGCTAAAAGGAAATTATGTTTTAACAATTTATATTTATAGTATAAACCTTATAAATTAAATAGAAAGTTTGCATGTGTACATGTTCGCCTAAAACTCAAGGACCAAATGTCGCACAACTTTCAAACTTAGAAGATGTGTTCCCCGGAAAAATAACAGCCTACTTTTCATTCGCCTAATTGTCCCCGGTTCGACCCCAGACGAATCAAAGCGCCTCCATATGATATACACGTAGTGTAATTAAATTAGAAAGAATACGAAATTGAAAAAAGTTAGAAAAGAAAGGAGATCGAAGAAAATTATTTATTTTGGCCGTAAATATTACTTTCGATTCGAAATTGCGAGAATTTTTATAAAATACACGAAAAATTTGTGAAATTTTAGGCTGTAAACAATGGGTTCCTGTGACGACCAAGCCAATTGTTGAATCCGAGCTATAACACTTCCGAAATTAGAACCACTTAAAGTAAGGTTATTATTAATGATATGCAATGTGAATATGAGGTGATTTTAGCATTTGGCGTTTACGATGTACATCGCGGAGTCAAATTTACGACCAATTACGAGTGTTTCTCAATTATAAGTATTCTGCGTATTCCAAGGAGAGAATTATCTAGGAGGGAGGGTATAGTATTTTATAGTAGACGCCCCCGTCAAGCATGACTGAACTTAATTTAGTTTAAAAATATATCTATTATCGTATATGGAAAACCTATTTTACGTACATTTCTTATGGAAAGGTCTTCCTCTCAGTGGCATCTGTCTTCCGACAGGTTTCAACTGGATACCCTCCATCGCAGTCGGTCCTGAGCGTCTTCTTTCATTTGTCTGTAACTTCGGCCATTTTATAGGGAAAAGTGTACTAACTTTTAATTTTGCAAAAGAAATAACCTCTCCAAGTCATGAAAACGTAATTTACGTACATCTCTTATGGAAACGTTTATGGGCACCTGGGTTCGAACCCGGGCCTTTACAGAGATGAGAATAGATTTCCTGTGGGTTTCAGCATTTCCTAAGATATTGCAAAAGAAGTAACCTATGCAGGTAACGAAAACCTATCTTATGTACATTTCTTATGGAAAAGTATACTAACTGATTATCCCCGGGTACTTATATGGGATAGGTAACTCATGAAATCAATGTTCCACAATTTCCTTGGCCGTCAAGGGNCTTTCGATTCGAAATTGCGAGAATTTTTATAAAATACACGAAAAATTTGTGAAATTTTAGGCTGTAAACAATGGGTTCCTGTGACGACCAAGCCAATTGTTGAATCCGAGCTATAACACTTCCGAAATTAGAACCACTTAAAGTAAGGTTATTATTAATGATATGCAATGTGAATATGAGGTGATTTTAGCATTTGGCGTTTACGATGTACATCGCGGAGTCAAATTTACGACCAATTACGAGTGTTTCTCAATTATAAGTATTCTGCGTATTCCAAGGAGAGAATTATCTAGGAGGGAGGGTATAGTATTTTATAGTAGACGCCCCCGTCAAGCATGACTGAACTTAATTTAGTTTAAAAATATATCTATTATCGTATATGGAAAACCTATTTTACGTACATTTCTTATGGAAAGGTCTTCCTCTTAGTGGCATCTGTCTTCCGACAGGTTTCAACTGGATACCCTCCATCGCAGTCGGTCCTGAGCGTCTTCTTTCATTTGTCTGTAACTTCGGCCATTTTATAGGGAAAAGTGTACTAACTTTTAATTTTGCAAAAGAAATAACCTCTCCAAGTCATGAAAACGTAATTTACGTACATCTCTTATGGAAACGTTTATGGGCACCTGGGTTCGAACCCGAGCCTTCCGAGAGATGTGGAAAGTTTTCTGGGCCTTTCAATATCGTAGACACATTATGCAATTTGTTTCAAATCTCTACATCAAGCCGTTTCAGAAATAGAGAGGGGGACGGACGGATTGCTTTATATATATGAATGACCTAATAAATTATAATGAATTACTTGTGTTTTTCTTGGAATAAAGTAACCGTTAACGCGCTGTGCCTCTATAATAATTCGGAATAGTCTCTTATTGAGATGTCTCTAGTTAGTTTCTCCTCTTGTCTTTTTGAGGCATCTCGTAGAGGTGGTGAGCTTGATCATAAATCTGTTACTGCACATAATTTAAATAGAGAAATCTAAAAACAATGATGTATCTGCTAAATACAAGAATTCGTTCTGGATCACGTTAGCCGATTTTTAAGTCAAATCCTAAAAATATACATGGACACAGCCAAAAAAAACTATAATTTTCTTTAAGTAAAATGCAAGGGTGGGAATTAATCATTCAAGCATTGCTCATTTTGAATTCTTTGCATAGGAGTAACTAATGCGAAGGATCCCCACCTTCGGTCTCTTTCCCCCTTTCTGCCCACCTCCTTGCATTCGTTCAAGTCTTCAACTTGAAATATCTCTAATTTGGTTACTCACTTTTACGGAAATCCTTCCTCCCATCATTCGCAAAGAAGTCTTTGATTTTAGCCTATAAATCAAACTCTTTCTCCCGCTTAATTTTCATTGGCCTTCTCCCTCCACAGGAAAACCTCTTCGGTTGTATCTATGGTCATACATATATCAAAACGATCAAAACAGATCAAATCCTAAGAAACATTCGCTATCCCGATCCGACAAACGGGAAACAAATTCTAGGTTAACAAAGGATTACAAGTATACATAACTGTTTCTTTGCATCCTGAATAAATTA
Source organism: Ladona fulva (assembly GCA_000376725.2). NCBI lineage: Eukaryota > Metazoa > Arthropoda > Insecta > Odonata > Libellulidae > Ladona > Ladona fulva. The sequence continues at coordinate 46,725 of KZ309035.1, forward strand.
TGAAACTCGATTAATAGTCACGGCTTTCTGTTTAATCATTTTATAAGCTCATACGCAATCGGAGGATTAGTTTTTTGCAAAGTTGTAAAACTCAAATCAAACTATCTCTTTTTATATTTACTCCTTTATGTTATGACAAATGTCGTATGCACTGCATTATATCGTTATTATTATTATTAGAGTGGTTTTAATACGTGTAGTAATATAAAGGAATCATTAACCGCAAACACGGCCTAAAGGAAAACGCACCTTTCATTCACCTCTGTCGCAGTAGCTGTGATAATATGAAAGATAATGGAAATGAGTGATACTGAACTATGGCATTCATATTCATTATTGTATACTATCAAAATGCTATTAAAATGGTGATATAGTTTCACTGACCTTTAATGCTTATAGAATTCCAGCTCAGTGAAGAAGGTAGGAATAGGCTTGAGGAGTTGGAGGGAAGGAAGGAGTGAGGAAAACTACCTCACTCCTAATCTAGCTTAGTACGACTCATTCCCTCCGCAAATCTCTTGGCAAATTAATACNTATGAAACTCGATTAATAGTCACGGCTTTCTGTTTAATCATTTTATAAGCTCATACGCAATCAGAGCCCCGGAAATTCCAACGAGTCCGTCACTCTGAGTAGCACTGATAAAAGCTTCAGCAACACTTGCAGGAAGTTTAACACTTCCTTAGACAAGATCTGTGACTTATTGAGGTCACGAGCCCATAGAATAACTTCTGTTCAATGGTTGTTTTACCGTTGCATCAAGTGAGGGCTTACTAACCGGATATCTACGCCTAACTTCGTGCTTCATTGACATTGGTGAGGGGAGAACTACAGCGATTCTAATACTATTTAGTATTGCTGGCTTCAGGCAGTCACTTTATTGAGGGCGATTCTCTTATAATCCTGGTGAACCTATAATCACTATTATCTCTGGAGTTGTTCCCCACCCAGTTTCGATACTTTGTCTCCGGTTTATGGGTACAGTCATTATTTCTCCGGGCTATTGATATCAATCACCCGGTTTTATCACGTAATTTGAAATCATTAAAGTATCCGACAAAAGAAAATTGCTTTACGGTTTAAATAAATATGAACTGTGATGGTAAAGTTTATGTAGCCATCGAAAATAAACCAAAAATTACAGTTAGTAGGCGGCCCTCTTTCTTAAAAATCATAAATAGCGCCGTGTTTCTTTCTCTGCAGCCTCTAACAATTTCAGAAAGACTCTGACTTGAAATCTGACAATGTCTTTATAATCTTCAGATTTTGGTCCAACATCTCCGAGTCAAAACTCAGCGCTAGGTGGCAACTCTACTATAATTATCATTATTGCGAGTATGACGTTCCAGCTACAGACACAATTCCTAATAACACTACAGGCCATTTTTTAAGGAATAGGGTATCTTGACAATGCCACGTGACACTCATATTCATGTGAACATAGAAAGGCATAAAAAACAAAAAGATATTCATGAACACTGTAAAAGACGGAGATTTATTTTGAGGACCCCATCACATAGGCTGGAATTGACTGATAGGAGCTTTGAGATAGTGGCATTAAAAATATGCAATATGCTGCAAGGTGTATTGAAAGATGTTAAGGGTGTAATTTTCCATAAGAGATTGAAAAATACTTGCTTTGAAAGTCATTTTACAGTGTGGAAGAATGATTTAAGGAATTCCTTATGAAACACAGCCACATATAACTTTAAAGTAATATGTGACTGTGTATCTACCTGTATACATACATATGTGTGTGTCTTACGACGATAATATATAAGATTTTCATATTTCCTTTCTTACACTACGCGAATTATTTAAAACTAAGAAAATAGTGAGACATTATTTTTCATAACCGTAAGTTAGGTTAAGAATCTTTTATAACCTTAAATTTCATTGCCCAATATAACTTTGTAAAAATCAAGGAATATCTCCTAAATAATCGTTCTTTTTACATAACTGTCGTTGATAAGAATAAATCTCAGTCACATTACCTGATTCCGGGAAATTTCAACCCTTCCGGTTGAAGAAAAAGAATGACTCGTTCAAGCAAACAACGTTGAGTTAATATCGCCAAATCAGTTACGGTTACCTGAAGCATAAGATAACTATGTAGAGATGGTGGAAATTACATAATCCACAATTTAAGAGTTGATAAACTTACACCACCTCCTTCGCAACAATCTTCTTGTCAACTCGGATTGGCGCCTTTGAGTATTTTATATGAACGCGTACAGAATTATCTATTTTCACGATTTTCACCTTGGCAATTATTCCTGCCATCTAACTTTGTTCTCCTTTAACTAAAATCGTAAACATCCCACAGATTAGTACAATCCACGGAAACCCACAAAAGAAATGTATAATTGAAAGCGAATAATTAAGTGAAGTTCTTAATTATTAGACGGAGAAAACGAACATTACTGAAATGATAAAATATAATAAATACGAGTTTCCTAAGTTACTGCAGATGAAAGATAGTAAGCGAAGGAAGGCGATCCGTGACAACTAACGTCTTACTTCCCTACCTTGCTTGTTGTACCTTGATATGACAAAATTCCCTCAATATAACACACTTGTTGCCATTTTATGCGTGGTAAAATACATTTGAGGTAGGTAATCATCTTTCTTACAAGACGTAAAATGTGACTTGAGTGATTTATGCTATAGTCCCAGAATATGAGCTGGAATCAAATAAAATCTTTCATTTGGGATTACTTTCTAAAGACTTAATTGGGATAACTCTACGTGCAGATTATATATACCCGTAGATGTATAGATGCAAGAGTGGTGAATTCCATGGTCTAATTATAGGATGGTTATTATGATATAAGCTTGACTGGAAATTATTTCAGGATTGAAAATCGGAATTGCATAATGCAGCCAACAGTATTTCGGAAATCGATAAATAATGAGTAAAGCCAGGTCCATTCTTGGATTCTATATTCTGCGAACTTCTACCCATTGATCTTTCTTCTCCCTTAGGTCTTACAACTTATTATACATGGATTTATAACAAGTCGAAGACTTATGTAACATCTTCTATACTCTCTTTTACATCACTTTGGGTGAAGCTCTGCCATTGAAACCCAGTTGCAGGTATTTATATGGATATATTGATGCATTTCCAAGTTACAAACATAAAAAAATGATCACTCTGCATAATCTTCCAGAAATTACAATGGCATTCCAAATATTCATTAACAAGCAAAGAACAATGGAAAGGTTTATTATTTGCCATAGGTAAAAGCTTCAGCGTTTCCTTATTTAAATGCACCTATGTAATGATTGCAGAGGTTCAGGAAATTTGGGCATTATATGGCAGGTGGTTCTACATTCATTAAAAAGCAAAGGGAAGATAACAAACAAGCACCATGAAATGCACTTGAGCAACCCTCTCTGGCACAAACAACATTGCCCCCTTAACCCCAATCATAAACTCAACTTGGGCAGATTTTATCAAACAAATCACAAAACACATATCCTTAAAAATACTGATATGTATAACATCCTTTTCTACAACATGAATTTCATCTACAAAAAAAGTGAGAAAGGAAAAAATCAATGGGAAGAAGAGAAAATAACATCACACAGTTCAAAGAAGATCCTTCTTTAAGAGCAGATTCTCACTAGCATTTATTGTTCAGTATTGTACACATCTTTTTTTTAACCCATAGTTTTGCAATTATCATTTGATCCACAGATAATGCCCACGTTGGTTCCTTTGACAGATGCTTTGCTTCTATTTCACTCTTCAGTTGATATTCACTAACATTGCCACCTTTTATGTAAATTGCTTCCTAATCAACTTTCACAGGTCGTCACGACAAACCCCCCAAACATCGAATCACACTCACCCATTTGCCTGTAAATATGAGGCCTCAATCAGTTCTTTACTTTCCTTACAAAGAATGTTTACTCTTGAGTAAATAAACACTTAATACCAACTCAAACAGGTTCATCATTTAACATAATTATATACAAGACAAACAAATTCTAGGTTAACAAAGGATTACAAGTATAAATAACTGTTTCTTTGCATCAATTATGAAACTCGATTAATAGTCACGGCTTTCTGTTTAATCATTTTATAAGCTCATACGCAATCAGAGCCCCGGAAATTCCAACGAGTCCGTCACTCCGAGTTGCACTGATAAAAGCTTCAGCAACACTTGCAGGAAGTTTAACACTTCCTTAGACAAGATCTGTGACTTATTGAGGTCACGAGCCCATAGAATAACTTCTNATATAACCATAAACAGATTTCACTTGTTCAATATCTTTTTCACATAAGCGATGGAAAGATGTTAAAAAATTCGATAGATAATTAGAGGAGTATTTTTAAATAAATTGTTTTGCTATAAGAGGAAAATCAATGGTGATAAATTGACACCTTCATTCAACATTTTCTAACACCATATTTCATCTACTGGCAAAAAATTTCAAGGAGAGCACATTCGCAAACAAATGATTCTCTTAATTAATAACAACATTCTCCAAAGAACACTGTGGTGACAATTACTGAGATGGCCCTGCAAATTTGTACACACCCTATTGCATATCACTGTAACTGCTTCAAATGGAAGAATATCTCCTATAAACATTAATACAAAATCAATGGAATAAGTCAGCCACAACACACAAACATGCCAAACAAATTTCTGCCTAATCAAATCAATGGTCATTTCTCAGCATGATAGAGTAAGGTACGAGAAAACACCAAAGATCTCCTAAAATAAAAAAAACAAATGATCCACAAACAATGCATCAATAACAGCAGCATTGGCAAGAAATATCACATTTAAATATCCCTGGAGAACTTGCATGCAATCACTCTCTCAAAAGATGTCACAGGTGGAAAGTGTCTCCAACCAAGCAACACTTCTTCACTTCATTGCCGCCACAGTGGATCCAAACCTCTTAATCACATACCCCAAGAAATTTTCTGATATGATTTGTTATAAATATTACAATCGATGGAGCAAACTTTTAAAAGAGGCATTGGGGCGAAGAAATTTTTACCATATCAGCGTATAATTTATAACCTCTGTGCAAGGTGAGGAGATTGTTCTTTGTTTTTAAATCAATTGTCATGCTTCTTCCTTTTGCCTTATTTCAACACTCAGTCCTGAGCAAGCAACATTTCCTCCCAAAGAAGAACAATTGCTTCCTGAAGTGACCTGAAAAATAAAAACAATTAGTAACTTTCCCTTCGCAATTTCCTCAATTTTCCTTAAGTACCAGGATAATTACTAAATCAACTTGGATCAATTTTTAAAGCCTAAACAATGTGATAAAGATGCAGAATAAACACTTTTACCATTACCACAGAATTACAATTCTGTGGTAAAAGTGTTTATTCTGCATCTTTATTATGGAGAACTACCACAAGGTTGAGCCAGACTTAGTTAATTTAACTAAACAATGTGATTAGCCAATGAATAGTTTTGAAGGCAAACTGATTAGAGAACCATCACTTTCATGAAATATTTTCGTCCCGCAATGAATACGTTCAAATACTCGTGCACAGTACAACAAGTGTTGGCCAAAAAATAATGCCCCACATTTTTTTCAGCCAAAACCGACTTAGTAATTCAAAATTGTAGGTTCAAATTCTGTGATGTTACACTAAAGCCCAGTGTCGAGTTCAAAAGGAGGTAAAAAACTCACAGAAGAATAAGGAAGTAATGATACCACATAAAAGGGCCAAGTCAAAGACACTTGAAGTTAAGTCAGAGACTCCATAATCTACGTGAAGCAATAACATAGATACTGGAGTACCTAGCTAACGTATATTTGAATAAATGTTGACAAGAAAGGTAAAGAATGTCTGGAAGGTAAGAAGATATTAGCAGAGATTAATAGCAGAAAATAAGTTGTTTGTGAGAAAAATAGGATAAATATTCTCCTAGATGGAAAATTTCAATATATGTATGGTAATGCACGAGTGTTGCATGGTTGCCTGACTGATTTTCAGTTGCAAATTTTGCATAAACAAAGCCCCTTTGAGTTGAACAGCCAGACACATCCCTGTTATTTTTGTGCAAGAAACGTGTCCTGAAAGTTTCGTGTAAGTGAGGCACAAACCTGGTGTGCTACTTGTTAGTGATGCACTACATTCAGGTTCACATTATATTTGGTCCAATTTGCATTATATTAATATAGCACACCACTAGTTAAATTTTGAAAAGAATATTGATCATGATGAAAAAACTAAATGGGTTTCTCCTCTTTTTAATTTTCCTTCCAAAATACTTGGGCTAGCAGTACATTTACATTCGCATAATAATCGCTTCGGTTTGCATTATATTAATATAGTACATCACAAAATGAAATTTTAGATAACCCTCTTTGAATGGATAAGCAATGAATACTCAGAATTGATCATTAACTTGAAGACACTTTTTCCCTTTGCCTACATTTCATAAACACAGCATTAACAGTTGATAATTTCTGCCAAAAATATCATTTAAGTTCTACTAATAAGAAGACAAAATTATATTTTCAAATTAAGAGAAATGGCCATTTAACCTCCCTTTATCTAATGGTAAAACGATAAGAAGCACAAAAAGAGAGGAAGAAGGAAATAACAGTTTAACACGTTGGTGACGTGACTTTTGATGTTTTTTCCTTGTGGCCATAAATTTGCATAAAAATTTAATGTTGATTTTTTGTTCGATAGAGCAATTTTTTTTGCGTTAGGCTTAACCTCCCTTTATCTAATGGTAAAACGATAAGAAGCACAAAAAGAGAGGAAGAAGGAAATAACAGTTTAACACGTTGGTGACGTGACTTTTGATGTTTTTTCCTTGTGGCCATAAATTTGCATAAAAATTTAATCTTGATTTTTTTGTTCGATAGAGCGATTTTTTTTGCGTTAGGCTTGAATCTCATTTATTTAATATTTTTGGAGTATTGAAATCACTTGCTATCCCTAATATTGCAATTTTCCCTTCAGAATATGCAACACACTCACCTATAATTAAGAAAATAAACATTTATGAAAATAATTAATTTGTACTGAGATTTCAGTCTCTATGAAACATAGGTGCTTAGAACTACATTTTTGAATGCTTTTACTCTACTTTCCTTACCAAGAATAATTGTGTGTTCATTGTAATGATTTTTTTTTACGTATTGCACATTTCCTGTTGCATAGGCAACCACGCACGACAAATATTTCGGCAGAAAATCTAACGGTTACTTTGAGGGTGAAGAGAGGACTTCTCCAGGCCGACCATAAGCAGCAAATCTTTTAAGACCCCTCTACTCCTAATCCTTTGCAGCTGTTTTTTGAAGGACTCTCTGGCCTCTATTCAGTCACTATCATTGCGCATGTCTTTCGAATTACTCATCTAAAAAATTATATTCTGAAGATGTTAAAACGGTATTCCAAACTTATTTTCTTACACTTCTGGATTGAAACTTCTTGACTTACTGATTTAACTCTGATCTGATTCTGTGCTGAGAATGTCTCTGTGGCTATTTGTTTTATTGCTGGCCACGTGTCCCAAGTTCGAAACAATTGCCCTGTCTTTGTAGGAACAAGAGGGTCTCCAGTTGATATTCGGCACGTGCGCTTTTACATTTATTGCAGCATACCACTTCAAATATGGGACCAAGAGAGTTTGCTCTGAAAGGCATTTGCACGTGGGATACTAAACATTTATTGCAGTATCTGCTTCAGAGATATTTCTCGTTTTGCTCAGTTTAGTTTTCTCTGAGATTTTCAGTGTGACACACGGTTCAGAAAGCAATTTCATATCCTATTGAAGATATTAGTTTTCGGAATCAATGGATACAGAAGAGGAATATTCATCTTCCGATTTCACAGAATCAGATGAATCATACGAGATTTCTGATTCAGAAGAGGATACTGAGTTGGAGTCTTCGGAGGATGAAACTTCAGACGACGTTGGTGAATCCGCACGCAGAGGAGGATCTGAACTGTGGGGCCCATTTCGTAAAACCAAACGTTCCAGACAGTTTAGTGGCAGCGATGGCGTACAGTGCGATTTACCTTCGACGGATCCCTTTTTGTTGTACAGAGAATTTGTTGATGACGTAGTATTAGACCTAATTGTTCAAGAAACTAATAAGTATGCCCATAAAATTATTAACTCACAAGAGTTGCGTCCTCGTTCAGATATGCGTAAGTGGAAGGACACAGACAAAAGTGAGATACAAAAGTTCCTAGCCGTCCTTTTCATTATGGGAATCAACCATCTTCCGAATACACGTCTCTATTGGTCAAAAAAAGATATGTATCGAAATGAACGTATTTGTAAAACTATGACTCGTGCACGGTTTGAGATTTTGCTCAAGTGTTTCCATTTGAATGAGAATAATGGTGCTGAAAAGAATGATAGGTTGTCCAAGCTTAGACCTCTTCTAGAACTGATTTGTAATAAGTTCAAAACCACACTTGTACCAGGTGAAAGTATAGTTGTTGATGAAACAATGGTGCCATGGAGAGGAAGGCTTATGTTTCGTCAGTACATCCCTGGAAAATCTCACAAATACGGTGTCAAATTGTACAAGTTGTGTACACCGGAAGGTTATACTTACGGACTAAAAGTGTATACCGGAAAAGAACCTGCTTCTCATAAATCTGGGTTTGGACATGGGCATGATATTGTCATGGAATTAGTCGATGGGTTGTTGGATGAGGAGAGAACTGTTTATATGGATAATTATTTTACGAGTGTCCCATTGTGTGAGAAGTTACTGTGCAGAAAAACATATGCTTGTGGAACACTGCGTAGTAATCGTCGTGGAAATCCTTCCGCTGTTTGCGAAAAAAAGTTAAAGAGAGGGGAGATCTTTGGCCAAGAAAACAAAAGTGGGGTCCGTGTGCTAAAATGGTTTGATAAAAGGCCAATCATTATGATAACAACTAGACCAGAACATGCAAGCAAATTGATTCCTACTGGTAAAAAAAATAGGGATGGTGAAGGTATATTGAAGCCACCTGTGGTAATCGCCTACAACAAAGCAAAGAAGGGGGTAGATCTCTCAGATCAAATGTCAGGGTATTACACTTGCCTTCGAAGAAGTGCTAAGTGGTATAAGAAGGTGGCATTTGAAATTATTTTGGGGACATGTGTTGTGAATGCGTGGGTGATTTACAATGGTAATCGCACCGGGAAAAAAAATATGAGTATTTTAAAATTTCGAGAAGTAATTATCGATGGGTTATTGGAGAACCCATCTGTAGCAAGTGAAGCAACTTGTGTTTCTCCTAAGAATAAAAGACGTAGAAAATCTGGTTTACTATTACATCATTTAGCTGAACTTGAGGGAAAAGCGCGCAAGATACGTAAAAGATGCACCCATTGCTACCAAAAAATACAGAATGAGAAAGGGTCAAAAATAGCTAGAATGAAAGCAAAAAGAGTTTGCACTTATTGTAAAGAATGTAATGGCCAGCCAGCTATGTGCCTTGATTGCTTCAATGAAAAACATACCTGATAAATGTTCTTATTTTTACTTCATGATTTTGCATTGGATTGTAAATTAATTTTGTCGCATATGTTATTTAGTGCAGTAATTTTCAAACGATAATTATTTTACATGACGGGATTATTTCTTTAGTTTCAGTGTATTATTTTGTTTAGTATAAATAAAATTCAGTGTATATTGTAATTTAGACTAAGTATATTTCTAACTTATCGATTTCTTAAGAATTACGTGTTTTTTAGCTTAGTTTTACAACATAAAGTAATGTTTCTTCAAGTGAATTTTCTATGTACAAATTCCAGGTGTGGTTTTTTATTTACGAAATGAATTAGTGTAATAAATGTTAAATAAGAGGCCAATAAGAGTATTTTTAGTTTTCAATAAAACTGCTTCCATTGAAATATATTTGCAAGACATTTTGTCGCTAGACAAATGATTCAGTTAGAATGCATGTGTGAGAACGAACTGTTATGCGTCGTCTTCAACCCCAGCTCGAAAAATATATCGCACTTATAATCTTCTACAACTGGAGTTTTCCGATGCCCTATTCCTTCCAATTCATAACTATCCTACTTCAGGAACTTAAAAGAGCTACTGGTTTCTCCTTTATTATAGAATTTTTTGTTAAAATAACGAAACAAAACATTGTACTTCTGTGTTCGATGGGTTGCCTAGCCCCTAAATTTTAATTATTAATTTTTGTGCTAATTTCATGAGAGAGGCCGGAAATAATTTTCTTGTGGCCGCTGGTGCCAAGTAAAAGCATTTAAAGAAGGGAGAGTGTGTACCACCAGTAGTACACGACGGCCACCAGGAAAGACAAGTGTGTACCACCGGTGGTACACGACTTCGCCAACATGTTAAAGAACCTAGAAGAATGCAATTTTGTTTTAATAACCATGTCCATTTTTATCATAGTTAATAGTATTATGATCTGCAAGAAAGAAAAAGCAAAGAAATACTTGCATTGTAATCATTTTCTATTGGATTATTATAACCATTGTTTTTTTGAAGCTGTCATTTGAGACTTTCGAGAGTCATCCAGAAAGTAAAGAATGATTATGCATCATGCCTGGCACCAATAACCTCCCACCGCAATTACATGTGCATCAGTTAGCTCTGTCTCCCACCTCAAAGTGAGCTGAGTTTTTGTTACTGTGTGGTCACGTCCATGTTCTGTGACCTTTCAAAATGGCTGCTCATACAGAAAATCCTGCCAAATGTGAGGTACATAGGGTCATTCATTTTCTGAACACACAAAATGTTCAGCCTATCGAAATTTAAAGGAAAATAAATCATGCTTATGGAGGCAATGAAATGAACGCATCTTCAGTCAGGAAATGGTGCATAATGTTTAATTAAGGAAGAACCAGTATGCACAATGAAGAATGGAGTGGAAGGCCATCACTCCATAAGGAAGAGTTGAAGGCAAAAACTGAAGGAAAAATTATAGAAAATCTGGCACCGAAAGATTTTCACCTCTTCCCAAAACTAAAGGAGTTTCTTAGTGAAAAACCGTTTGGAAACAATGAAGAGCTGAAAGAAGCAGTGACATCCTGACTCTGATTTTTGGGGTAGAAGAGTATAAGATTGGCATTGAAACACTGGTTCCACATTACAATAAGTGCCTTGATAGCCATGGCAACTACATTGAAAAGTAGATTAAGATTCCGTGAATTTGTAAATAAAGTTTTGTGTTGATATGTTTCATATTTATTTATTTAGTCATGCAAAAACTTTCTTTACTTTCCAGACCACCCTCATATTAATGATGTATTCCTATTTGTAATACAATTTGTATTATGTATTCCAATTTACAATAAGATTGTGTCAGTTTATATTGAGCGAAGCTTCTCAGCCTTTTTGGTCAAACGGATCACTTTGTACATTCTAATATTGGTGTACTGTTTCTACTGTAATTAAATTACTAATGGCAGTTAAGTAAAATTTAAAAACCCATGGTTTGGAAATCAAACTGAAAAATTCCCTGCGGTTTGTTTGAAGAGTAGCTTAAAATTAAACACTCAGTCAATTAGTTAAAAGAGATATTACTAATATCATAGACAAGATAAGTTTAGCCTCTGTGTGAAATCCTTAGAGTTGCATAGATTAGTGAAGCACTGGATTAGAACTAAAAGATATTGCATTGTCATAACATACTAACATATAGTTACACCATTTTCTATTGTTCTGTCAGAATGATATTTCGTTCCCCTTACACAAGCCAAAAAAGATACATTTGTCAAACATGGTATCACAACCTCAAAATGAAAAGAAAATATTAGAAACCAAGTTTTTCTGATCCGTAAAATATCTATGAGAAAATACATTTCTTATTCAATGAATTTAGATAAAAAGTTAACATAACTCACCTACCAGTAGCTGTCTTCACCATAAAGCCAGTTAAACAGTTCTGGAGACTAGCATGCACACCCATCAGCCCCCCCACGGTTGCCACCAGCAGCTCCTCCCCTTCCACCTTCTCCTGTCAGTCTGATCTGATCCGGAAAATCATTGTACAGCTCCACCTCAGCCTCCTGCGCCAGCGCATTGCGGGCTATTGTTTTGAATGCTGCTTCCACGTTTAATGCTTCCTTTGCACTAGTTTCAAAATATGGAATACCAGACTTGTTTTGACACCACTGCTGGGCCCTCTTTGCAGATACCTGCAACAAATACAATACAAAGTTAGATAACTACCAACCACAGATGTACATAACTATAGAATGTGTTTTGGTATGATAGACTCCATGGAATAAGATGGTCAGGAAACCATATTTCAGGGTAAAAACCCTCACTTAATGAATAAAATTTACAAAGAAACTCTTTTGTAAAATTCTAAATGGGTTACGAAGAATAGCTATTCCTAGACTTTGGACATTTTATGTAGGCATTTGCAACCTGCAGCCATTGTGACAGATTTGGCCCGCTTGTTATTTTCAAGTGTTACACCAATTATATCCAAGCTGTCAGAAATTCTCTTTTGTTAGACTTCGGACCGGTATTATAATGTACACTTAAAATGGTAAGGTTTACTTTAAGGCCTGGTATTATAATGTTTTGTTAGAGTTAAAGTGAAGATTATCGTGCTTCTCCGTGCTAATTCATCATAAATATAGGAGATTTATTATAATCTTCACTTTATCTTTTAAAATTTTCAAAACTCAGAAAAAAATTCTAAATTACCACATTAAATCATAAGTAAAATAAATGCCACTTTAAACACACTGTAATACTTTAAAAGTTAACTTATATGATCTGTCAAAAATCACATAATGCAATCATTATAATTCATTTGCAATCTGGAATTATAGTAGATAATTGTAACTACTCAACACTGTCTGATACACTATTACATCCAGGGTAACTCTTCATTCCTATACCACATAAATATCTAATATTAGTTTTATGTCCTATATGATCTCATGAATGAAGAGTTTCTTCACTTATGCTATTAGAACATCTATTGCAACTTATAATATATATTTAATATATATACTGGTAAACGCCCCCGTCAAGCATGACGGGACTTAATTTAGTTTAGAAATATATCATAACTATCCTACTCCAGGAACTTAAAGGAGCTTCTGGTTTCTCCTTTATTATAGAAT
>KZ309035.1:65110-84644 GCA_000376725.2 Ladona fulva
GATGGGTTGTTTATTTCCCAAATATTTTATGAAATTTCAGTGTGTCTTATCAAAATCTTTGAAATTTCAGATCTATATCAATATTTCACTATTAGAATAAGAATCTATATAGATTCTTATTCTAATAGTATAATATCATATATGATCATTTTCTTTTCTTTTCACACCTGTCTCAACTTCATAGGACCATTGTTTCTAATTTAATTTTGTAAACGAAACAGCCTCTGCAGGCAACGAAAACCTATTATACATACATTTCTTATGGAAGAGTGTACTAACTGACTTTCCCCATGCATTAATATGGGATATCTCATCGAGTCGATGTACAACAATTACCTTGGTTGTCAAAGTGATGGTTTGTTTATTTCCAAACAATTTCACTAATTTTACATCTATTTTATCAAGGTTCTCACAATTTCGAATTTATATGAATTATACACGACTAAAATAAGATTTTATGATCATTTTCCTTTCTTTTGGCACTTGTCTCAACTTCGTAGGACCATTGTTTCTAATTTAATTTTGTAAAAGACACAATCTCTGCAGGTAACGAAAACCAATTTTACATACATTTCTTATGGAAGATTATACTAACTGACTTTCCCCATGCATTAATATAGAATATCTCATCAAGTCGATGTACAACAAATGCCTTGGTCATCAAAGGGATGGTTTGTTTATTTACAAATATTTTCACGAAATTTACGCCTATTTTATCAAAGTTCTCACAATTTCAAATTTATATGAATGATTCACGACTAAAATAAGTTTCTATGCTTATTTTCTTTTCTCATGACACTTGTCTCAATTAGGACCATTGTTTCTAATTTAATTTTGTAAAAGAAACGACCTCTGCAAGTCTTGAAACGTAATTTACGTACATCTCTTATGGAAACATATTTTGTGCTCTTGGGTTCGAACCCGGGCCTTTACAGAGATGGAAATAGTTTACGTGGGGCTTTCAGCGTCGTAGAAACACAATGCAGTTTGTTTCAGATCTCTAAGTCAAGCCGTTTCTGAGATAAATAGGGGATGGACAGACATTTGCCTTTTATAAATATGATAGTTTTTAAAAATTTGTCCAAGTTTCCTCATAACAAAATTTGAATAAAAGTATTTCCTATCTCAATGTGTTAGCTTATGTATATTTTCATGACTTAGGGCTTTATGGGGAGCTAAAATCCTCCACAAGAGAACTGTAAATCCTTCTAACTTTTGCTGGATGAAACACTCTGACTACATCTTGCAAGAGAGGCTTCTTCAGCTGAGGCAGATATGTAATTCCTTTGCTCTGTTTACCCAATGATCTAAAGAAAGATTTATGATGCTATTGTTGAAGCAAGTGCTTCATCTAATAGTAAGTGTAATCATTTGGGCAAACTGTCCATTCTTAGAATGCAAAACCCAATGAATCTCTCATACTTGGTTTCTTGGTGCGTGGACAATTTCTGAATCATGCCTCATGGCTGAAAGCTAGCAAGTTGAAGAGGGGAATTCAGTCTTGATAGAAGCACACTATCATAGTTTCTCTCACACAATGTTTTTGCTATTTTTCTTAAGCTATAGTTTTTCACCTAACATTTTACAGGGTATTTTTTGAATTTTGAGATAATACCAAAAATCAATCACTAAGATGAAATAGCATAGCAGAGCATTTTTACTTCCCTAACAGAGGGCCTTATTTTTCTGTGTTATCTTGTCCATTCAAAAGCTTTGTTCACACCAGTGATTTTGAGAGAAAGTGAAGGGAGATGTTCATATGAATCATAAATGGAAACAGATTTCCTTTAGTCATAAATTTTTATAAGGTAAAAATGAATTGAAAATAAAACTTACAGCAATAAAATACAAAGTTGTAAGTAAATCCACATAAAAAAATTAGAAAAATTGATCAATATTATGAATAATTATAATTTCTTAAACACTAAAGCCACAAACAGTAACAGCGTTGCTAAGATTTATAACATAATCCAGCATAACATGGATTCTTAAGATATATTGGGCTTGAGGGGTTAACTTAATGCTAATTTTAAATAAGAATTAAAGAATATTTCTCTCAACCAACTGAATAATCTCAACATGATTTCATCTGCATTTTAACCATACCCCATCCATATCAAATTCTAAATCCACAGTTTCTAGTTTTCCGCAACATTAATGCAGTTCTGGTCTAAGATATACAGGAAGTGGAATTTTATTCCAATAAAATTAACCCTGACACATTTGAGGATGTATTTTTAAATGCAATCAAGTCAAAACATAGAAACTATCTCTTATACTTACATAATTAATATATTACACTCAAGTTTCTAATGGTTTGATAGCTTTATTATTTCAAAACAACTGTTGGTGAGGTCCAAAGTAAAGGTACAAGAACAATGACATCAAATTCAAAGAAGCAGTCCTATTTATAAGGAAAGCTAATGAGAATGAATCAGCACACTCAAAAAGGTACAAATATATCCAACAACAAAGCTAACATAAATGAAAAAATACAATTTCAATATGGCAGCTGACCGGAAGAGCAGTTTAAAAGGTTTAATGATATATTAGAATTATTATTTTAATTTCTACCAAATTCAGATGAGCAGCTGGTACTTATATTAACACACCATATCATTTTACATTTATAAGACTATAAAAAGAAAATAGCTACCAAAAAATACTGTAGTTAATTTTGTGCAGATTGAACTTAAGTATGTACATAATTGAGAAAAACCTAGAGTCAAACCATAAATCGTTATCAGCTTTACCATAAAAATATACCCTAAAATATTATGTTGTGTTCAAGAGTTCACCAAGATAAAATATACTGATTATCAATGAACAAGAGATCAAATCTAACCCACTTCCTCCCATAGAACACAAATACTTTTTATATACCAATATGAAAGGGGCTCAGACTACCCAATACACCACAAGCCAGCTCCACAGTAAGCATTTTAATCTACATTAACACCCTGCTAGCCACCTTTTGGGGTGTAGGAGGACTATAGATTTAAAGGCTATTTATTAAGAAAATACTTGGAGCACTAGAAAAAGACATGTATGATACTTACAGCTCTGGGTTCAAGGTCCACTTTATTCCCCAACACAACAAATGGAAAATTTTCTGGATCTCGTGGTGAGGCCTGTATAAGAAATTCATCCCTCCAAGAGTCTAAGGATTTGAAAGTATTAGGAGCCGTTACATCAAACACCAACACACAGCAATCTGCACCTCGATAAAAGGCAACACCCAAAGATTGGAAACGCTCCTGGCCAGCAGTATCCCAAATCTACAATAGAAAATATATTAATAAATTATTCCTCATTAAAGCCTCTTGGCTTTCTTAGTCATATTCCTACTATGTCATTATTTTTAAAGGATACAATAATTTCAATCAATCAACTACCATTTTAGAAAATGCCTTTATTTATTGATGGAGAAAGATATTTGCAAAACCTCACTGAGTGTATTTCTCAATTTCACAGCCATTACACAATTAAAAAATATATGAAGTATGTATCTTGTATAATTTATTACTCTATTACTATTACTCATTCTAAAGTTACTAATCTAAGATAACCATCGATAAAATTATATTTTGAACTGTTTTATTACAATATTTATATCAAAACAAAATTAATAATTACAAGAAAACAAATTAACCTCAGATGAAGAAGGATTTTTCAATTACCTAGCCTATTCTCATGAAACAGTAGTTATTACTAAACCCTTTCAAGACTTCCATTAGAAATGCAATAATTCACAATCTTTCATTTCATTTACACCAATGAAGTTTATCCAGCCTTCAATGGAGAAATTAAATTCAGCTTGATTTAGCTTAATTCTTGCTTAATTCAGCAAGGATCTTATTCAAAGTTTGCTCTGATTTAAACAACAAA
The DNA here is from genome assembly GCA_000376725.2 of Ladona fulva. Classification (NCBI taxonomy): domain Eukaryota; kingdom Metazoa; phylum Arthropoda; class Insecta; order Odonata; family Libellulidae; genus Ladona; species Ladona fulva. The sequence goes on from KZ309035.1 coordinate 68,999, forward strand.
CATGCCCGGATCTAGGTCTAGGCAAGCCAGGCAGCTGCCTAGGGCCTAGTAAAGGAAGAGTAACAGTGTTGGGTGCTTGGGTTGAATAATGTAGCGATGCAATTAAAGCTTTGATCATATGTATGGAATAACAATATACTTCCCTATCATTTCCTAGAATTGCTTTCTTAATTTTTCATCTTTAATTAGAGCTTGTTCTCAATTTCATAGAAATGGTGACCTCGTAAATAGAGAGAAAATCTTAAGTTGTTTTAACCCCTTAACATGAACTTTTGCTGATCATCAGCTCGAGTTTATTCGAGCACACTCATTGCAGAGTTAATAACTCCTGTGAACTTTTTTTCCTTCACATTAATATCAGATGTAAGGAAAGGTCATTTTAATTAATTCCAGATCAGTGAAACAAGTTTAAGAATAATAAGTATAGAAGCTTCTCAGAAATGCATTTTGAAGAACAAAATCCCAGTCCTAAATAAAGTCAAATCTGATGGTCACTCACTTAACTGTTCATAATAAGTCGTTCTTTTGAATGATTTGTATGAAAATACAAAAAAAAATCCAAATTTTTGAGTCTAAGTGATTTGATCCAAACATTTTGCAATTATTGAGTGATTTTATTGAGAATATGATATCAGTTTTAAGAGTTTGTAGTATCAATGAAATTTACTTCCACACAACTTTTAAAAGCATTATTATATACACCTTTGAGCAAGGTGTTTTAGTAAGTGAATCAAATTATTTAAGTTCCATAATTTGGTTTTATTTTAGTAATTCAGTAATACATGATGATAAAATTATGTAGGAATGACAAGCAATCTTATGAATAAAATTACCGTGTTATTTAAACAAAAATAAGTCACTGCACTTCTTTTCAAAGCCACCTTTCAAGTTGGTATAATCCACTGAAGTAGATAATTTTCTTCCTAAGGATTTCTCAAATATTTAACACCACTTCTCTAATTCTTCTATGCTACTTTCCTAATTAGTGACGGTATAAAATATGATGATGGGTTAGATGGAAGAGATATCCCAATCTTGCTCAAACAGAAGTTTAATAGATATAATTTTAAACAAAGAAGGTGGTGATGACTCATTTTATATAAGTTGAATCATGCAATTTTTACCAGATTCTTCTGCAGTGAATTTCCCAAGATTATGAATTGGCTTCCAACAATCATTATCTACGAAAACTAAAGTTGGTGAAACTTGAAACAAGCTCACCAGTGAAATTTCAAAAATCTCTAACAAAAAAGAACAACTTAAGCTTAATTTGCTTCCAAGGTAAGATTACGAGCAGAGAACTAATGGATGAAAATAATCAACCAAACTAACATTCAAAGCTTAAATTTAAACAGCAGAAAACAACGCATGACGGAAGCAAGGAGGTAATGTGACTAAAATGTGAACGATTTGACCTCATGTTTCCTCATGATCTACCAAAAAGTGAACTTTTTTCATTTTTAAAATACATGAGGAAATATCTCCATCGTTTCGTTTATTATGCAGTCAGGAAAGAACATACGGTTTAAATATGACAAACGTACAAGCATCCATTATGTGTACATAATACAATACTTGTAACTTTTCTCAAATATAACAAATCTACTACAAAAACTTACTTGAATTCACAAAGTAAACAAGGATGTAATTTACATACGAGCTATCCATACGCGACTTTCTGTTAGTCTAATCTATAAATACCATGGTTTAATCGTAAAGGCTAAATTACAAGCCTGCAGATTAATTGTGAAACTTTCTCTTCCTGAGTACTATAATCTACTAGCATTATCACTTCTCCGTCTTCAACGACTAGATTAAACAAGATATTTAAAGCCACTCAATGTTTAGTGCCAACGGTAGTGACTTGACTTTATTTATCCTGGGTCGGATGAAGCCGAGTGGCCCCCTCTTCCCCTAGAGAGCACAAGTTTTATTACAGAGTTAACATAATAAAAAAGATTATTTAAATAAGAGATGAGAAAGGCAACAAATCGTATTAAATAACTAACGCTACACGATATGCTTTAGTTACAGAGGCCTCACAGAATTCTGAAACCTACGTTTATTGCGTTTAACCATAAACTCAAGAATTTTCCATCCCTGGAATATTTTCAATGTATCATTACACGGCTTGTGCTATTCGAAGTTTTTTTGGATCGCCTAGCGTGAGCGTGAACTCTTAAACACTTATGATACGCAAAGGATACGTTACGTTGAGATAAAAATCAAATTCAAACAGCTGGGATACAGGAAAATTATACACATCATTGAATTACTTTCTGCCGGAAGAACAGCTGTTCCTTTTAGTCCTAAGCCGGTTACAATCTATTTCAATGATCCAAACATACTGTATGAATCGTCTGTCCCTGCCAAAAACACTACATGAATCATCTCATTATTAGCAGAAATGAAAGAGGATTCATTGCACAGAAGTTTGAGATCAATTTAGCTTCGGATATGTAGCTGTGATAGCCGATATTTCACCATTAAAATCAATAAAACGGTTCAATTAAGAACAATCTTTTTGTCGATAGTAAATCACAATTAAAATTAACAATAATAAGGAAATTCACATGCCTGCATTGTCACCGTTCTATCATCCACTTGAACTTCTTTGGTAAGAAAGTCTGCTCCGATGGTTGCTTTATATTGATTTGAAAACTTTTTGTTCACAAATTGATTCATAAGGGAAGTTTTCCCCACGCCAGAGTCGCCCAAAATGATCACTTTTAACAAAACCTTCTTTCGCGACGCCATTCCTAGAAAATCAGTACAAAATTAAGTCTCTAATTCCAGCTTAAGTAACAACGGAAAATTGGGTATACTTACCGACGTTATATGTACACTATAAGTTAGCAGAAAGAAAGCCCCTCAATGCGGAAGTCCACAACTAACCCTGTGAACGACACAAAACCTCAAGTTAATGACTCACGCACGAACCTAATATGACAGCAAGTGAGAATGACGTTGCAAAGAGACCTTAAAGTGACTGTGTTTATAACGGATCCAAATGAACATACTTACAGATCAACTTTTACACTTCACAATGTTTTAAGCACTAATTTCAATTACGTAAACATTTTTGACATCAAGAGACAACACCTTAACATTACACGTCAGACGTATTCTTAAAAAGGTTGGCATTCATGAAAGGTTTTAGACTTCATAATTCCTAACCGTAAAATACAATTTCAACTATTTAATACAATCTCTAATTCATTTTACCTTGCTGTTTAACCAATAATAGACAAACGTAGTTGCACTGCAACAATATAAAATGGCGTTATTCCTCGAATCACGAGTTGAAAACGTCATCGAGGATTCTACCCATGATACCTAACGTAGCTAACCAGCAAATGAGAATCGTCGTTAGGAAAGCCTATAGGATGGGAGGGAGGGGAGTATTATCGTTCAGTACGTGTTGGATCGTCACGTTTGTAAGGGAAACAATTCAACAAGATCATCACTGAAATCCTCCTTCATAACCGTCTATTTATTTCCCTAATCGACGATTGACAGTCTCGAAGTTATATTCCTTGTTTGACCATCTTACTTTTGGTCTTAAAATTCAAGTTGTCACGAACTTGATAAAACATTTGTTTTACATTCCTGCGAAATAACTTGACTGCAAAAATGATGTTACCAAAAGGATACTCAAGAATGTTTTTAGGAGCTCAAGAAATTTTTTTCTTGAGCGAAGAAATACTCTGAAAATTATCTTCTTCAGATCCTGTATTGTAAGTTTTGAGCTAACGGTTATTGGTTAAAGTTTGTGATTATTTATTCACATGGCATAATTTATTACGAATTAAAAAAAATTATTTGTGTAATTGATTCTCTAGACATTAGGCAGACAACTTTTCTGCGATATAACTGCAGATATTAAAGTATAGTAGTAGCATTGTTAAAAGTGCTTCGACTGCTTTGGTCATTTCGCACGTAGGCCACCACCGGGAATCGAACTGCAGATATTGAAATTACATCTCTTCACATAAATTATTTTTTTTAACTTCTTAATACCTGTAATGTCCAGATACCCTACTATTATAAAGTGAACTTTTGGTAAGTGACATCAGAAAATAATCTTAAGAAGCGATATAGAATGAGAGGAGAGGGATAAATTCAGTATTTATTCTTGGGATAATTAAGCGACTTTTCCTGAATATTAAATCTTTGTTTTTCAACCAATTCAAGCATAATATTAATAAGATTTTAAAAACATATTCCTCCTGGATTATAATTTTAAGCTTTCTCTGAAAATTCAATCATAAGTTTTCGGTCGAAAATTGCAAGACAGGCTTATTTGCCTATTCATTCTCTAAGAAAATTTGCCCTTGAGAAAACATATTCCAGCGGAATGGACCACGCTGTCTTTCCCCCGATCCTCATTTTCTGCTAGATTTATTAAAGTTTCTGGTAATCAGCGATTGACGTAAAATAGTTTAATCTATCTTGTCCCTTTTTCGTAAAGGATATAGGTTCATTTGTGTATACTCAAACTTTTGCAAAACCGATCAAGATATGATTCAACGGGAACTTTTCAGTTGTACAGAATACCTCGAACAAATCAGCTACGTATGTACAAAAGACTTTACTCATCGGCTACTGAAGATGCTTCTTTAATCCGATATTCTAGGTCTAGCAGAACAGGAAGTCTTTTCTGTTAGATAATCCTTGCACGATGAGGTTACGGAAAATCGGGTATCATAGGGGTTCATATAAAAAAATAGGTAAACATTTTTCTTTGTATCTGGTTGGTATTTATAACAGGTAGAACGAAAAAGGTGCCCGTTTTTCCTCCCTCCTTATGCTAACTGAGTGCTGACTTAGAAATGTTATTTCTAAAAAAAGCATAACTTGATCCAAACAAAATGTTAACACAATATAAAAATACTTATTCTCGGCGCAAATAAAAAGTTTCCAATCACAACTATGACGCGATAAAACGTTGTTTCGTAAAGCAACTTTTTCTCGGTCATGGATGAACGTATAAATTCTAACTTGTTCTCGCTATGAAGCTCTCGGAAGGAGATTTTAGAAGTCATATTTTACGTTAACTTCAACTTAGCGATATATCTTCTACGAATTTATATTTAACAAGACGGAAAGACCGCAACATTTTGGGGAATTGTATGTACCTGCGGTGTTGAACCGACCATCCATCCCAGTCTGTTTTTCGGGGTTTCCTCAGCAAAAACGATCACATATTGTAGCGTACAATAAAAAGGTCGTTTGAAATGAAGATGAGCTGAGCATCTTCATTCACAGCCATGTCAAAATTAAAGTTAAATTAAGTTAAGTAACAGTGTCCTACATTCCAAAGAAGATTCTTTGGAATGTAGGACACTGTTACTTTTCGTGAAATACAGAGTGGAATATCCTTCTCTTGTTCTCTAAAGCGCCTACCTTTGATGAATTTCATGAGTCTTCGAAGATAGGGAACGTAATAAAATAATTATCTATAGAAATATATACATTTACATCCCGCAAGCCGCCAGTGGTGCGTGGCAGGGGGTGTAAAAACACCGAGAATTCTATCACACCCCATCCATCAACTGCTATTAGCTTCTCTAATACTTAGCGAGAAAAACGACCAGAGGTAAATATCCGTCCTGGCAATCACTTCCTTGAATCGCCTCTTAGTTTTATCTCGGAGCACGTTGCTAACTAGAATAACAACATCGGCTAACTTGTCGACGAGATCTGTAGTGTAGTGATCAACTTTTCAAAAATCTTACGACGCTAATCAATTCTTCTGACCCTAAGCGAAGTCCACCCAAGGGATAGCCGAACACTACCGTCGAATCTAAAATCTCCCTTGACAAACCTAGCCGACCTACCATCTCAAGATCGGAAACTAATCCTACTTCATGAGGGACCCAATATTATTTCTTTATTTCTACCAATTCTTAGGAATGCGGTCACATCAAGTTCTTTCACTATTAAACTACTCTTTCCCCTTGGTTTCTCTCAGTGAGTGTTACCCGTTCTTACCCATGTACATTACGCAATGCAGCGGATAAGAATTTTCAGCATTTCAAATCCACTAACTCTCGATTCCACATTTAGTCGATATTGAAGGAGCGTACTGCGTAATGACCGCGAAAAGAATAAATACATAATGTTTAAATACTGCTCATATAATCATCCCTCATATTCGATAAAACAACAGAAGGAATTTTCAACGGCACACTAAAAATTAATCCATAATTTATCCCTATATTTTCAACTCAGCCCTCGATATTCCAACCATAACTCCAAATAATTCAGTTCAGCACTAATATTACTAAACTATCACTATTAAGCAGTGGCGCTGCGAAGGGGAGTTAGGGTTAACCCCCCCCCAAGAGGGTTAAATTCTTTAAGATAAATATCACAATCTAGTTCCTCAATCTCGCAAAGATCCATCATCAAACATCATTTTGCTACATAATCGTGTAATAAATCTCCTAATTTTCTGTCCAGTTAATGGTTTCGAAGGGATTTTTTAAAATCTCTTGTGAGACGTAGCGTGCATGATTATCCCTGTAAATTAGGCATATTTTCGATCTCCCAACTGTCTCGAACACATTCATAGATATATCCTGGTTGCACTACTGCTAATAGCTAACATTATAACTAAACAAATAAAATATTGCATAAATTAGTCACTTGGTAAAAACTTACAAAACAAAAGGACATCGGTGTTCTACGAAACTACGACATTGGCATTCTACGTCGGCCGTCTAATGTCCTTGGAAGGAGCACGGCTATGCAAACGAAGAAAACCATTGCAATGGGGGAAATCTATGTTTGTCTCTTCCTAACATATTAGAGAGTTGGCCCAACTATTCGTTTTATTACAAGCTCTTGCAGTACCCATAACATAAAAGTATCCGGTCTTGACCAGCGCAAACCCCGGAAAAGAATTCTTTAACCTTTTAGGAACCATAGCAGGCCATTGGAAATACCTCTCGTTCTGATATCTATTTATTAAAACAATTTACCACGAAAACGAATTCGGTTGCATAAATACTAAAAAATAACAGACATGGATTTAGGTACCCTGGTGCGTGACTATGTAGGTAAAGTTGGGCGCGTAAACAAGGGTTTACGCCAGTGGAGCTCTGGAGTTTTTACTTAGCGGGCCGAATGGCACTTACTTGAGGGCACATAGTTACCTCAAGAAAAAAATACTTCTTCGGAAATTCTCGAATCATCATGCTTAATATATGTATGAATTCGAATTCAGATAAGGATGTAAGAGTATAACGGCTTTAACATATTTTTTTTTTATCCTAATCGTTTCAAAATCTCTTTTTTCTAGCCACTATCATCTTTGTGGCCCTGATGAAAGGAAGCGGCGGGCCGCAACTTGCCCACGGGCCGTAGTTTACCCATCAGGAGGGGAGAAGGGTTAAAAAGGTGATTACTTTTTTCCCCTCGTTAGCCTACCTTCAAAACTGTGTGCTGAGTATAAATGTCCCTTAGTATTTCCTTGAGTGTACCTGATGATGGCCGAAACCGGTCGTGTAATAAATGGTGTGGGAAATACCAAGTCCGTTTGATTTTATTTAATAATGGCGTTCCACCAAGTAAGGTCTGATCATATTGATTATAATCAAACTCTGCCTTGACCAGAGTATTCGAGGTCCCAAATTCGTTATCCATAAGGGCCCACATATTATTTGCTGCTTTGCTACCTTATATCACAAATATTCCAACCAAGAGTGGTCTACATTCACCTCGACAAGGAAAAAAGGCGGGGGAATTATGCGTATGGTTTTCGAAAGTTCCGAAAGGCGCTCATTGTTGTCTGCAGAAAGCTATTGTTTCGTAAGCGCGCGTTTGTTAGTGCCAATTATTCTCATACACTTGCAACAATACTGTGTTATATTTTAGTTTGAATTGATTCCAAACGCGGTAAGGCTTTATAGCAGGAGCTATTTGAACCCCTCGTGCAGGAGCATTCAGGGCTCCCGGATTACCAAGTCGGCAACGCGTTCATATGAGAGCGGTCCCGGGTTCGATTCCCGGTGGGGACCTTCGTGCGAAATAGTCTAAGCTGTCGAAGCACTTTTAGCAATACTGTATTCAGGGGCCCCCATACGCCCGCTACATATGCTTTCTTCATATTCTGAGGGTAAACCTATTATATTTCTCAGTCTATTGAGAATATAAACCTCTCATTAACTGATTACGCACCAATGAGGTTCGAGCCAAAGTTATGAAACAATACGAGTTAAAAATAAGAGTAGAACTTTGCGAGCAATGTAAGCTGATAAGGGGACCTATTTCCTTAGATAAACCGTTAAGTTATCAGAGGCGCATTGGCTGAGACGTCATATCCTCCCGCGCACCCTGTGACGTGCTTCTGCTGGCTCTTTATTACATATTTAAAAATATTCTATACTTTTAGTGCTTTCTATCTGCCGAGAGGTGGAGAATCAATTTCGCTTTTATAGTGTCGAAAAGAGAGAGAATAGAGCAGAAAAGTCACATCTCTGTTTTACGATGACCGATGATGAAATTCTCGCAATACTGCGCATACTCTCAAAACGATAATAATGTACTGAGGCGTTCATATATACGACGCCATTCAATAGTATAATGACCCTAATTTATCACCGCCAAAAAAGTCTGGAAATGAATCAAAATTTTAAATTCGCCTTCTCTCGATGCATTCGATTCAAAAGCAATAAAAAATAGTCGACCCTTCTGACGTTGATTATATTATTTAATACTATTGGTTATTTGAGATTGTTCTGGTGTTACAAAAATATAACTATATATGTACGTATATAATTATGTTATAGTCGATAATTTTCTCCATCAACTTGCCTCCTTTTCTGACCCTCCCTTCAATTTCCGATGAATGGTTCCTGATGTTGTTTCGTTATGAGTCGTAACCAGTTCTTCTTTACGAATTGTGTTTAGCTTAATTTTTCTGTAGTTTTCGTCGAATCTTACGATGTCAGTTTTTTCGATCATCTCCAACACCACCCCAATCAGCTCTTGGCTCTACTCTTCGCCAAAAACTAAGTCTTGAACTTTTGAACTGAAAATAAAATAACCAATGTAATACTTTTCTCTACAGCACGGATTCATTATATGGCTTCTGTTGAAATTTGTGACTTCAAGATAACATAACTTCATTACATTCAAGTGGAACAACTTTCTCAGCCCCTCAGTTTCATACATCTCTTTGCTCTCTTATCTACACCGATCTGGAAAATAATATGGGAAACATTTTGTTAAGAGAAGTACCAACGAGACAAGTCTCGAAGGGGGCAATGCTATTTCTCTTCCATTGAAATATCTGGTTCAGCTTCCTAATATTTACTGAGAATCTATGGAAATTATGAGAAAGAAAAATGCGTTTCTTGTTTTAAATCCAGATTATTTTCCGCAAATTAGAAAGTACTCTTTAATAATTCTACTAGTCTCAATAACTTCCATATTTTCCTTAATCTAGTATTACCACATTCTAATATCTGTAAAGACATATAAATATATGGGATGTGATTTAATCTTTGGCTGTAGCAATATTCTGGGACGTTTCACTGCGCATTCCACAGATTGCTTGCACTCCTTCAGTTTTCGTTGTACATACGTAGATATTGGAATAGGTCACCTTTCATCCCATCACAATCAAATGGAATAATTGGTGCTTTATTTGTCTGGCTAAAAAGGTCAAGTAATTTATAAGTATATATAAGTTATTATAGAGCCAAATGGTACCGAATTTCCAATTTTAGTTGCGTTTAAAATGGACATGTGCGAATTCTGAAAAAATTCGACTTCGTTTATCGGATGTTCCTATTTTATGTGACGGTAAGACTAAAAATGATTTTGAAAATCTCTTAAGTTATCTTAAACTCCCATATTAAGATAAATTTGTATTTCATATCGGCCTTTTATCCAAAACTTTTGCAGTTACTTAAAACATCACTCGACATGTCTTAATTTCCCAAATAACTGTTACATGAATAATTGAATTTTCCAAAAAAACGAAGAAAAAATCGAAGATTTACTTTCCACAGAATAAAGTAAATCTTTGATTTTTTCTTCGTTTTTTAAAATGAAATTCCACCAGATTTCACTTAGTACTTTTAATTTTGAATTTTCCAATTTTTGTTTATTTATTTTGGATATTAATCCCCATTGTTTTGCAATGAAAGCATCAAAGTTTATTAAAAGTTATGGGTACAATAAATTGCAGTTTTATTGTAAAAATTTCGTGATTTTTAGCTGCTACTCTAACTCACCATGTGTTTTACCACAGCTGTTAATTTGTATCCTAATACTTTTCCGGCCTTAAACCTTACCACATTTTTAACTACGGTAATCTTATCCAGTTAAGAAAAAGATTTGCAAAGTGCTTTATATGGAGCATTGTATTTTATGGATCTGAAACATGGACGTTGAGAAAGAAGGAAGAGAAATACTTAGAGGGTTTTGAGATGTGGCTATGGCGAAGGATGGAGAAGATAAGATGGACAGACAAGATTGGAAATGAAGAGGTACTGAGGAGGGTTGGAGAAGAACGAGACATCATGAAAAGTATAAGGAAAAGGAAAGCAAGCTGGATAGGCCACATATTAAGAGCAGACTGCCTACAGAAGAAAATCTTTGAAGGAAAGATAAATGGGAAAAGAGGAAGATTTGAAGAAAGGAAGGAAATACCAAAATGTGAAACGGGATGCACAGGATAGAGATGCATGGGGACAGCAGTGCCGTTAAGACCTGTCCTAGGACAGAGTTACAATGATGATGATGATAATCTTATCTAGGAATATTTGTCTTTCGGTAATAATTCTTCTGGCAAAGTCAGAGAAAAGAGAAATAAAATTCTATAAGACAAAATACTTAATATTGATGGCTAGCCCACAAGCCAAACCTTTATTGAATACTTATCATTTCAAACGAAACAAATGATATCCAATTTAGGAATCTTTGCGCATCCTTTGCTTATAATTGCTGAGAGTAAATCAGTCATGGGAAAAAATACAGGAAATTCACATGAAGGATATATACACGGAAGAGGAAGGCGGATTTTCAAATTCAGGAAATTTGTCATTAAGTGGAAGTCAACTTCCGGAAGGTTTCAATTGCGTAAAGTGACAAGTAACGAGCTGTGTTCGTGAAAACATGATTTGCAGCAATTCACCTTCTCGGTATTATTATTCCTAATAAATTCATTCAGTTATTATGGTACAATTAAAAATCGATTCATGGTTTTCGCTCTCCGTCTCAGCGTCGTTCTTATAATGATAATAGTAGTAGCAGTAGTATTACTGTCATAGTGCTTCGGCAGCTGAGATCATTTCGCATGTAGGTATCCACCGAGAATCGAACCCGGAACATATTTCACCAAAGTCGAACGCTTGCATACTTGGCTACCCGGGAGACCTTTAATAATCGTTTTACAAATATAACTTACGTAATGACGCATTTATTTCAGGCCTTGCTTATCAGTCCTTGCTTATAGACGTGTTTAAGTATAGCATTTTGATACGCTATGATATTATATTCGGAAAAGATTGGGGTTTTTACCGTTTCCCTCAGAGAGGAAATGCCATCACCGCATTTCCTGAAGATACTAGAATATGTTATCTAGTGCTGTCAGTCTTCTCTTTCACCTTGTTTGGGAAGGTATATTCAAAATGCACGAGTGAGTACGACTTTTTATTTAATTCGGTGAAATTTAATTGCTTCCTTAGAGATTGCGTTTATTTTTGATACTGTCAATCAAACTCATATCCACATTTTATTTGTTCTTGATTATCTTCGCGGGATGTTTTATTCGTAATGTCAGAGAAGGTGGCAATTGAGTTTTCCTGCTAACTTCACTTGAAATCGAATACTTTTAATAAAAAATCTTTTTATATTGTAGCGATGTCAGTTTTTTCGATCATCTCCAACACCACCCCAATCAGCTCTTGGCTCTACTCTTCGCCAAAAACTTAAATGAAAAAATACAATTTCAATATGGCAGCTGACCGGAAGAGCAGTTTAAAAGGTTTAATGATATATTAGAATTATTATTTTAATTTCTACCAAATTCAGATGAGCAGCTGGTACTTATATTAACACACCATATCATTTTACATTTATAAGACTATAAAAAGACAATAGCTACCAAAAAATACTGTAGTTAATTTTGTGCAGATTGAANAACGAGCTAATATAAACTTGTAATAAGAGCGGTTAATATAAAAAGAGCGCTATATCTTATTATTTCTATGACTTGATGGCAACTGAAATTTCACCTGTATTTCAGTCACTTTCTAATATGCTGGTTTCTAAAATGCTTAAAAATCTTTCTAAAAACACAATTACGTAATTTGTTTTCGTCTTTTCTTTTAAATCGCCAAGGGAGAACCCTGAGGAGCATAATCCAATTGACGTAGCGGTAACCGTTGAAGTAGACAAACCAATTCAAAAAGGGACAGTGTCACCAAATACGTATGCCGCTAAGAAGACCGTAGCCCAAGGAATGATGGACATTGCACTTCTAACGGCAAATGCTAATCAACTTCGATACCTATTAGAATACAGCAGAGACTCGCCAACTTTTTATCTTAACGTGATACTCATCATAATCAGCTTGATTCTGCAGGTATTTCGAAGTTTCTGGTACTGTTCTACTCTTCCCCTCAGAGAAACAAAATGGGCCTAGTTGCGAGGGCAGTTAATTTGCAATCTTGTCCATATCATGCCTTCATTATGGAGTTTGTATTCTGGTTCGTGCATTTGAGAGTAGATAATATCGATGCGATCGATTGAAGAGGTTCGAAGAAACCGCAGTTCATTGATTCTTTTTTTATAGTCTTTCGAAAACAATTATCGAAGTATTATATTTAGTTGAGCTCCAAAAATATATGTCGCAAAAATAGACCCATTTATTTTCGATTAACTACAGTATAGCAACAATCTAAATAAATCAATCGCATAATGCAAATTAAAGATGAATGTAGTATTTTTTAATGTTCGGTAATTAATACTATTTACATTTAGATTGTTGCCTGAAGAAAATCAACTTAACCTTGAGTTAATTTAATAAGTTTAATTTTTAGAAATGGCAGAGATTGTTTCCATTACATTTAGCCCGAAAGAAACTGAGGGGTGCAGTAGAATAGTACCTTTCGTTTCTCAACAAATAAATGGCTTAAAGATTTAAAGTTTTTAAATTGGGTATTTCCTCATTATCAAGGTGGCTGTGGGAATATCGTTAATTTTTAAAGGAAGATCCGATCTTGGAGGAAAATCGAAGCACGAATTTGCGAATCGACTCAACAATTACGTAGTCATAGGAGTGTTTATGGTGACGATAATTAACGTATTCGTCGCAGCGTTCAGTATCAGCGGACCAACAGTAAGGCATCACGAATTCTCTCAGCCAGTGATGCCCCGAGAGGAACCGCACATTGACGGAGGATCTGCGAGTTAATAATACTAATTTATAACAATGACATGTAAATATAAACAATTTCAAACAATAAATATTATTTTTTCATAAATAAATTCTCTCTATATTCAGTTGCCATTAAATCGTACTCTGTCATGTGCTGAGGCACCAAAACAGTCAATCAGTTTGTAAACAAATGGTCATTTGGGCTCTGTGCCTAAAAGAAGCTGGTATAATTGTGGAACATTTTCGCAGTCCAGCGGATGAGGATCCGTGACTATATCTGCCAAAAAAACCTGGAATTGCTCCAAATTTAGTTGGGGCGCACTACTGAAGCGCGCGGTGCGGTGGCCAGTGATATAGAATACGCTGTCAATAAATAACCTTAGTGAAGAAGAATTTTCGATCGAGGGAACGTCACAGATTATAGCACACTAAGAATCAAGAATGGCGAAAGGAAAAGGTTAGAGACATTGCTAAAGTGACCTATTTAATATCAGCTAAATATTTCTCATTGCCAATTCTGATTGAAAGAACTCATTACTTTCAGGTGGAGGCAAAGGCGAAGAGGTAAACAATCGACTTATTAATTTCCAAAAATTACGCTCTTAAATAATGATGTTGTCTAAATAAGAGTTTTCAATTACGCGATGGAATGTAATACTCTTGGTTTATTTTTACGTTTGAACCTGGTAGAAGAAGGCTGCGGCCGGAGGTGGAGGAGCTAAAGGCGGCGCTGAGAAGGCAGGAGCAGCAGGAGAGGCTAAGAAGGGAGGCGGAGGAAAGAAAGGTTCATATCGTGACTCGGGATTCTTTTGAAATATACATTTTAGGGGAGGAAAGTCTTACAAGATAACTTTCTATTTTCAGGAGGAAAGAAGTGAACTCCAATGCAATAAGACCACAAATACGCATAAATTCATATATTTTTTCAATCTTGCTGTTGATAATATTTGTTAAGATTCCAAATAAAACAAAACGATGATTCATTTTATATTACTGTTTGACTGGAGCAGATCTCCAGGAAAGTTTCCTTCCGGTAACCGACGCCTCATTCAAATTATTCACGTCGTGCGAAAAATCAATTATTGACCATCAGTCCGCTAAACGCAAGAAACAAGCTTTGAAGAAGTTACGGTGAGATGGCTTGATAAAATGAAGAATAATTGGGATTATCACATAAATATTCACTACGGTAGGTTTATTAATACCAGATTTTTCCATTTCTCTTGTAAGGGATGTTTTTTTTAATGGTATTGCATCACTGGCTACCATCCTTTAGAAGGGCTACTTTCGGAAGTCGAACCTTGGACAGCTTACAGAATAAGTGATAGGGTTCAGCTGAAAGATCACGTCAGAGTCTTTTCTCCATTAAACATGCCCACTCAATTCCTAGTGGCTAACAATTTTCTGTGCTTCTTGCAACATGCGTTCTCATTTAAAATAGCTGACGTCTTATTGGGTTTGAACAACTGTATTATTTTGTTTGAGGATCTTTCTCTCTTTTCAATCGATTTTTTCCTCCAAATTGCTTAGGTGATAGCTAATTAAGTAATTGACATTTTAAGTGCTTGAAAATTCATTTAATTCTATTAAATTTAAGCATTTATTTCTACTTGAATGAAGCAGAAATAAATGCTTAAATAAATTAATAATTGCTTAAATAATTAACTAAGCCGTCCTGCAGCTGCTTTCCATCAGTTCAGTTTAATCTAATAGTTATGCATGATAAACACCAATAAATAGCTTTAAAATATTGCGTTTGTAATATAGCTTCTATTTTTTCATTAAGTAGAGCATATTTTTTGAATTTCAGAAAAAATATTTTGAATTTTCTTTAAGTAATAAACTTCATCAAAAGGTCATTTTTGTGGATATTTAAATTCAACCGCATACTAATTTTGTACTACAATACACTTGGATGATGAAATTTTCCTTTTATTCAAGATTTTTTTTCTTTCAAGCCCCTTTGATAACATAGAAGTAGGTCAAATATAAATTTAACCCCTTATAATCATCTTCCAGCTACTTAGATGTTTGAAACATCAAAACTTTTCCTGTCAGTTCTTATGATGGCATAAACTCACACAGAAACCAGTAGACGTTTTTACAAAATTTGTGGATATGTACAAGTTTTCTATTAAATATTTTAAATTAAATCTGCTTATGCAGTAAATATTTTCTAATTTTATATATTCTTTGATAAAATGGAATCTCTTACAAGGGAATTTATAAAGATACATGGCATACCAATGC
>KZ309035.1:97123-169906 GCA_000376725.2 Ladona fulva
ATTGTATTGGAAATCAACGGTCACTTCAGCTAGTTACTCAATAAAGGAAGGTTTCTTCCAGTTGATTCAGGAGAAAAAAAAAACTCATTTAATTTTACACTAAAACTGAATTTATACTTTTGATGTGTATATGGAGACTAGCAATAATAAAGTTTTTAATTACAAAATGGGAATGTTTCAGTCCCCTAAATTTTGCAATTGCAACAGTTTACTGTATGTTTAGAGAATGTGTTGTTATAGTTGAAATAAATATGAATGATATATTAATATAATTCTATAGAAGAATACAATTAATTATGATAAATAATGCAAGAGCACTCTTCTTCATTAAACCTAATTTAGAATAAGACAAAATAATTTCAAGTAAAATTTTCAAGATCAACCTATGCATGAGTGTACATGTCACCTCATCTCCCATTTTATATCAGTAATTACCATAATATACATTTTGACCCAAAAATCTGAATACTAAGAATGATAAAAGCATGCACTATTCTTGGAAGTAGAAGAAAGCATTATCAAGAAAATGAATTGGAACTTGGGGGAAAGCCATTAACCATGTCTTGAATATAGATTATTATGCTCAACAAAGTGGAAAATTGATGCAAAAAACGTGGAACGCTGGAAATTTGGAAGCTCAGAAGAAGTTTTCGACAGAAAGAAAAATTCAGGCGCAAATTACATCATCATTGCTTCCAAAAACAAATGTTGCATCAGTTCTTTAAAAATTGCACTCACCTCACACTTCATGGGGTCACAAACGAAATAGATTCCCCAGAGTCCAGTGTCCTTGTAGCAGGTGTTGAATGATTGGAATGAATGTGCAAGTTGATCCTGGGCAGCAAAGGATGCCAAACGAGAGGCATGGGAATGAGATGAAGCATCTCCATGACCAGTGCCTCCACCCTGCGATCTATCCCAAGCACCAAGCACAGCATTGGCAACCATCAGTGGAACATTGTCGGCATCTGCCCACCCACATCCCTCCACTGCTACAGCAATATGAGCCAATGGCATGCTATCATCCCTAACTCTAATCTCAGAGCCTATTTATTGGGAAAGGATGAAACAAGGGTATCATCATTTTAGTATTAGAATAATGCTGATAAAAACATTTTTAAATATCACCAAACCTATGCTTCATGTACTCATTTAACATCTAGTCACACAGTCCCAATATAGCACCACCATATGCTGAAGATATCAATTAATTTAAGTTCTGTTTTATGCCTTTAGCAAAATGCTGGGATTTTATACAGCTTTACCATATAAACTGAATGAGGAAATCGCAGGAGAGAAAACACAGGCATACTTGCCACTAATGTAAAATGCAAATATAGCCATCTAGTGCCTGATGCAAGTATTACAAAATCCATTTTGAAACTTTTGACTTTAATTTGTGATTACACCATTATATACACAATATGCTGACATAGTTAAGATTAAAATAATTTCTTCATTAAAATCAACACACTAAATTCTCATTAGAATTGACAAATAATACTTTAAGCCAGTAAAGCAACAAAAGCAGAATAGAAGGGGATTAAGAAAAAATAATTTTAAGCAGAGGAAGTTAACTCCCAGCAAAATGTGGCCATTGTGGGGCCGATTCTCATTTTAACAGGCCTTTCTACATTTGATCCTATCATTTGCATTTTCACAATTAAAATTAATTGAAATCATCTCTCCTTGTAGATATCTGTCAACGACAGTGTATAGTGTCACCAGCGATTTGAACGATAAAACTTGGTAGTTAGTTAGATTTCGAGTCAAGAATGACAAAATACCCCCAAATAGGGTTTTACGGGCAATTGTTTCCATGGAATAAAATTTTAAGTTTCAGCCAAATGTACGCTACGATTATGATGCTAAATATTGGGGTACTGCTCAGCGGACAAGAAATAGAAGTGGTAAGAAGTCAACTATCGAACATTTTACACAGGGTTCCACCCCTTTAATAATTAACATTAGTTAATTTTTTCTTATATTTTGATCTTCAGAATTTTCATCTATCTCTCCCTTAGGGGCATTCCATGTCAAGTGGACCAATTTTAGAGAAGTGCCCTGCTCGACCATCACCGATTTCAACGAAATTTTGTGTGAACATAAACTCATATCCTCTATGAATATGAGTTTGTTTTACGTCCATCGGTGAAATATTTGCTGAGAAATATTCATTTGTTTGACCCCCTATCACAGCCTTCTATAGTTATACATCGATTTTTATTAACTTTGAGACACGTTATCTCAGGCAGTATTCCGTTCAGGAAAACAAAACTTGGTATTCCTACACAACTTTTACTGCTACATAAAATAATAAAAAAAAGTTTTATAAGCGAATTCCGCAAAGAAAATTTGAAGCAAAATCTGCCAAAAAAATTATGGCTCGAAAATAATTTAGAGTTTGGCATTTTATATCTCTGCAAATAAACATTAGATTAACTCGAAAATGTGTGCCTTTTAACTACTTAATGCAAAGTATCCACCAGCAGATGGCAATTTCTGTGATGAACAAGAGAATGCAACAAAACCCATAATCATTCAAGACTACAACTGTAACATGGGTTTCGTAGACAAGGGAGACAGAATGGCAAACAGTTATTCAATTAGTAGGACCTGGAAGTGGACAAAAAAAAGTTCCCATTTGTTGGACATTACCACACTGAACACTTTCGTAATTTCTAAATCAAAGTTCTCATTTGTTGGACATCACCATACTGAACACTTTCGTAATTTCTAAATCCCTGGGTAAAGAAGTATCCAACCGCATGTTTAGACTAATGTCGGTTGGCGGTCTTCTGGAAAACTTAGGGAATCAGTTGGAGGCTACACTTAGAGAGAAACCAAATCCATTTGACACAAACATCACCAGATTAGATGTGAAAAAGATGAAGCACTGGCCTGAAAAAACGAGCAAGTTGCTGTGTCACGTTTGTTCAACGAAAAAAATCATCAGGCATACCGAAATTCACTACATGAAGTGTGACCTTGGACTCAAAAAATACATTTCATTTATAAATTAATTAAAAAAGATCAGCTACTATGATAATATAAAATTTACCATATCTTGTAAAATATATTGCCTTTGATAAAAAATGTATAATTCTTCGATTTCAAGTAAGTTCCTGTACAGTTAAAATATAATATTGGAAATAAAAAGGTAAGCATTGACATTATGGTGTTGTCTTTAAAATACATTTTGTTTTATACTAATAGTTTCCAAGTTATTTAACATTAACTGGAAAGATGATTAATTTTTGTATCTCAGGCAATTAAATGCCTGGCCGTTCAGAGCTACATCTGGGATTTAATCCAGTCCTTTAAAGGTTAAAGGTTGTGCCTCATATAAAAAACCAATGTTATTCATAATTGTCTTATGGACTCTCCTGATAATTAAAATTATTTGGAAATCAATCAAACTATGGACAACAATTAACTTCTCTCAAAATGATCATATGCATCTGGGATTATATACACAGAAATTACTTTCTAGACCAATAAAATTTGTTAAATAAAACTTTCATGAAGCATTTCAATTGCAAGAGGGTTTAAAATATTATCTCATATGAATAAGTTCAATTCATTCTATGATGATTATAGGATAAGNGATTATATACACAGAAATTACTTTCTAGACCAATAAAATTTGTTAAATAAAACTTTCATGAAGCATTTCAATTGCAAGAGGGTTTAAAATATTATCTCATATGAATAAGTTCAATTCATTCTATGATGATTATAGGATAAGGGAAAAATGATAGAATTTCCCATATAATGATATAAATACATGGGTAACTAGCAAGAAACATGGCCCTAATCCCATACAAATGAAACATAATAATCTAAAAACAAACAAAGCTGTAACTGTGCCTTATATACAGGGTTACCATATTTTCAGAGTGAGAAAATAGGACATCAAAATTTGAAGCATTATAGCCTTTCTTAGAGATTCTCCTACAAACAGGGATAGCTAAAAATTGACTGGTACCAATCATTGAAACAGACTGTACCTGTCAAAGAAGGAAGTATGCTAAACCTACTTACAGAATAGAGAAGAATAACTTTGTAACTTTCCAGAGAAAAATTACTACATTGAGTAGATGGATGTGCTTTCAAAGACTGGCAATATATGATGCTCTATGAGTACATAAGGTATTAAAACAAAAGAAGTGTGGAAGCTCAGATAAAATTCTCAACATAATAATTCAGGCGCAAATTACATCACGGCCTCCACAATCAACACAAAAAGAAAACAGATTTCATACTGTAGAAAAGATTCTCCGGTTTCCACCCAAGTAAGTTGTCTTGACATATTCACCAATATTCTCAGCCCTGAGGAAGTCAAACAATCAGTCATTGAAACATTGGCGATTATGTCAAGACAACTAACCTGGGAGGAAACCTGGGAATCTTTTCCACAATTAACACACCTGGAAAGCTTAAAATCCTTAAGATTTCATAATATTATTAGACAGTAAAAAATCAAAGAGAAGGGCTGAAAAAGAAATCAATAACTTTCCGTAGATTCAATAGAAGAATTTCAGTTGTAAATTAAATATGCAGTGAAATCAAATTATTTCACAATCTACATATCATAGTAATTAATTAAGAAATAACTTTTAGTATTGTATTGATTCCATAAAACTTAAACAACTGATTATGAAATGATAAGAAAAAACAGGTCATGATTCATGTAGATTGAGAGCACTATCTTCTCCAAATTTACTATAAAATGAATTTTATATTGCATTGCTTTCATAAACCAACCAAATAATTGTCTAAATGCAAAAAAAGAAACAGGAAAGCATACTGCTGAGAGAGATATCTGGGGTAATATATGTTTGTTTTCTAGAATCAGTTTCAATGTTTCTTAAAACTTACGACATTATTAACATACACATTAAGACTAGGAGCACTTAACAGAAAACAGAGGTGATTTGAACCTTCTGTTCCACTCCCAACCAAAACCGAAATGTATCAGCAGAAAATCAAAATATATCAGCTTAAAAATTTCTTTGTTCCCTTTAGTTCTCTCTTTCACCCTCACTAACATTAAAGACTACCGAGAAAAAACTGTAGCTCACTATTCATTTACTAACATCTGTAATACTAACTACATTCTCATTGTAAATATTTTTTATTTGACAGTGAACTAACAAGTAATAATGTGACCCAATAAACTAAGGACGAAGGATACAATGGAAATTGGATGAGACTCACCAGTGAATCGGCAAGGAGTAAGCAGAGGGATTTCACCTTCATAAGCAATAGAGAGGCCAGAAAACAATTTTTCTGCATGTTTCACAAGTTCGTCATGCTTCACACCACCAGCACCAGCAAGAACAATCCTTGGAGGTTTGTAGTGAGATTTGATATATTCTAACAAGTCATCCCTTGTGATAGACCTAAATAATAGATTCATGGGACAATATCAACAAAGGTTGCAGTCTGCCTTCAAAAATTCAAATAACAGCCACACACAAATAGTGAACATGAGGAAAGATGCTCAGATGAGATTCTCAACATGATATTCAGGCGCAAATTACATCATCATAGCTTTGAAACTAAATTAAACTTGAATACCAACATATTTTTTAAAGACTTGATGGCAGTAAAATTTGTTTACTCTTTTTCACTGAACCATATTCCTGATAAAGAGGAATAAAATTTTCTAAGTAAATATGAGGTACTATTACATCCTTATCTGAAAATAAATTAAAATTTGTGTGAGAAAAAGAGCAGGAATTACTTGATATTCTTGGTGGGCCCAAGAATGGTCCTTCCAAGGGGAGTTCCTTGGTAAGCTGTGGCATGTAAATGATCAAACACCACCTCCTGCAAAAAAAGCAAAAATTCTGTAATGCACACAAACAGATTACCAGAAACAACTTTTACTTTCAACCTAGAGACTAATATTAAAAAAAAGTCTTTCTAACAAAAATACCTCACTTGGTGTAACTTAAATATGATGATGGTACAAACAGTTTCCAAAATAACTGTGAAAAAGGAAGAAAATCCAATTTTTTTACTTTGAAAATTCAACACTAACTGTACAAACTCAATTTTACTGTCAAAAATTCAAGTAGGCCATACTAGAAATGTACGAAATATAATTTTAGATAATTACAGTTAATTATTAGTGCTTTTAAGATTTATGAAAAAGATTCAAGACCTCTCTTTAAAAAGAAGAGTTTGAGCTTGAAAATAATTTGTAAGAACTTTTAGGCCACAATATCAAATTTATTTTGTATTCTAGTTCTTTTGATTTCTGCAAGTTAAACAATTAGATAAAAGCAACTTAACTTTCTTAAAACATTTTTATGACTTCCCAGGTAGAATTAAATAAAAATTTTAGTAATTTGTGGATTTTGTACCATCTGCAAGAAGATAAATATGCAAATATGGATGAAGCTGTCTACCTATGAATAATAAGTTTTCTACCAATGTATTAGAAAGCAATACCAGTAAATGCAAAGTTATTAGGAAGCACATTTTACATAGCATAACATAGGAATATATTACTAATAGAAAACACACTGAAATATTAAGGAGTTATTAAAATGGGAATCTCATACAATTTTTCATAGCTGATATACCACTAAACTTCAACTATATAACCTTAAGAAGTAGAATGAGAAATTCAAGGAGATAAAAAAACATAGCGCATAAAAACAATTCATTAAGCCAATTTTAGAATGCAAGAAATGCTCTTGTGATATACACAAAGCTGAATAGCAAAAAATGAAGTAAAAAGAGAGGATCCAAGATTAATTTAAGAAAGGTACGAAAGCCTCAATTAAGTAATTGAGATAAATCAATCCTAAAAGGAATTACACTAAGAATTTTGGCTTCCTTAAATTTTTATAAAAGAGATGGGTGGTTTTGATGCATGTGTGTCATCATCATGTATGTTGATGACATTTTTGGATAAAAAAAGGTAGTCTGTAAGTTAATAATAATTTCTGGAAACCAGAATACTAAGTGGAATCCATTTCAAGATGAATTACATAGCTAGGTTCCATTAAGTAAAGGCTGAGGTAGTCAATTGTCATTCAGATAACAAAATAAATCAAACAGGAAAGGTAAAAGGACAACAATATATAAACTATTACACCTGACCTTTCTAACAAATGAAACTTGGGACTTACTTGAAGATTAGTTTCTACTTCTTGCATTTCCCTTAAGATGACGCCTCTCTCGCGCTCTATTTCAGAGGCTCCCAATTTTGAATTCTGCACTATGTCTGCCAAGATTTCCAAAGCCTTTCCAACATCACCGGCAAGGCACTTGGCATAGAAAACAGTTTGCTCTCGTGATGTGTAGGCATTTAAGTGAGCACCCATGTTTTCCACCTCAAGCTCCAAGTCTGTTTGAGATCTTTTAGAAGTACCCTAAAAAGTGTTAAAAATAAAATTTAGTCAGCAAAAGAATACGAAACATCAAAATTTTTTAGGCCATCACCCATAGAATGCACCTGGATATCATAAGTAATGGTAATGGTCCAGGTTTATTCAAATTGTACAATACTACAAAGGTCCTTTACCCTACAATGCACCCAGGTGCACAAAAAGAAGAGATGGAGAAAAATATTTTTACACATGTTAGAACATTAGGGACAATCTAGTAGTTTCAGATATTTCAGTACTTAAAAGAGAAAGATAAGACCTCGTCACCCTTTTTAAGAGAACCAACAGAGTGACCCTTTATCCCAGAGGACATTGTCTTCAGGTACCAGAATGAACTGTAACTTACATTGAGTTAAGGGCATCATAGCCAAATTACACCCATTAGCAGTTCAGATTGTGACAATCCAGCCACACATCTAAAAACGATTCGTTTTGATAATGGATTATAGCAGGGGTTTCGTAACCATAACTTTTAAAGTTTTAAGTTGCATATGCAGTCAAAAGTGGAATCGGTCAAATTTCGCTTATTCATCTCTCAGTAGACCTATTATTTGGACATTTAACATTAATTTAGCTTATTAGCTTTATTAAGAGAATAAATTACTCTCTAAATATAAACAGGAAGACACAATTTCTGAAATGTTCCTCCATGTTAAATGCTCACACCTCCTTTAACAGAATTTTAATTACAATACAATACAAACGTCTTTATTGGGCGAAATTGGGACTATTGTCCCATCTTTTATTACATCAGAAATCACAGAAGCATTTACCCAAATCTTTCATGGCTATCAGTAACGTATTAATTGAACTTAAATACTAAAAAACCAAACATTACTACTTAACCCTCTCTGATCATTTCCTCATTTAACAATTTCTATAGGTGTAATTAATTTTTTTCTGATTGAGCATCTCTTTTTACTTAAATTCATTTTGTCACCACTGATCACCAGACAAATATCATGCGAATAGTGATATTTCTGAGATTTCCTTCAATAAAGATTAATTTCCAAGACTTAATGATACATTCTTCGACCGATCTGCTGAATTACGAGCATAATTCAACTAAGGATTGAAATATTGAGGTCACCTTCCAGTTCTTTACCTTATATGCAACATCCAGGTCTCATGTAATGAAATTCTTTGATGAGAGAAAATGAAGAATACAATTAAAATTCATAGGAAAACCTCTTCATAAAAGGAAGTACAAATTTGATAATTGGTGAGACTTTAGAAATTACACACACATGATAAATTGAACTCACCTTAAAAGCCATATGTTCCAAAAAGTGAGCCACACCGTTGTTATTCTCATTCTCGTAACGAGAGCCAGCATCAATCCAGAGCCCAACCGTTGCGGTTGGAGCGCCACTGTCTTCTGATGCTACTTTCATACCATGGTCAAGGGTAGTCAGCCTCGTCGGTGGCATATTTATTAAGGTCTCTTTGTAAGCTGCAGCGGCGGCGGTCGATTGCCATCTTGGCTATAGTATCAAACATTAACATTTTACTATCTAAACGTTCTCTTAACGGATATAAAAATACAAGAATGATTGACTTGAGGGTATAGATTGTGCTAATATCGGAATTCAACGCTTTAGTAAGGTACTATTCAATAAAGTTGAATTTCAGGGTGTTCATCTACATGCCTTCCCTACAGCATTCATGCCGCAACCTTACAAGATTATAAGAAACACTTAAATGTAAAGATAAACTAATACCTAAACTAAAACGGATTATATGAATAATAAGTAAATATCCTACTCTACATACTGTTTCATTTTTAGATATTTACCTTTACTAGCGAAGTTTTGTTAGAGAATTTTTGCAGCGTTGCTGCAACTCTGATAATTCTTGTCGCCATCTTGAACAGAAGGGCGATAGAATGACGGTATAAGTCGAGGTAGGGAGCCTAGGTAGCGCAGCGAAATTCAGAATCCAAATTGCAGTAGTAAAATTATTCTTATTTCCTTCAGTAATGCATAGGACGTTTTTTTCCGAATTAATATTTTTTTATCGATTATTAAGGTTATTATGGCAACGATTTTTTTAAACGAAAGAGTAAAAAATCTGTCAAATCGATCAAATCCAAGGAACTACGATATGCGATATTTGCCAACGTTGCCAACTTTTCATTCACGGGTTTGATTTTGCTTCAATATGAGACGGTTCTGAAATACACTAACAGAAGAATCTCAAATAATACAATGAACCAAAATAAAGAAGTTGCTAATTTAACTCGGCCTGGTAATAACACACACTGCTGTTAATTAACTGCTAATGTTATTTTTTGAGGTTAATTTTAAAGTTACATACAAACTATCCTGTCAATGTTTACCATTCAAGGTTCTACAACGGAGATACCTGGGCCTTATTTAAGTCCTGAACAAACGGAATCTTTTCCCTTAAAATCGAAAGATAATGCGGGGAATTCGGATTTGCTCAGAAAATGCTGTTGTTGGCCTTGTTGCCGTAAACCTCATAGTGGTGGAAATCAAGGCATAGGAGGATTGAGACCAATAATAGCATGTTTTTTTACCTTCTCGCTCGCGCTCACTGTTGCCTTGGTTTTACAAATACGATTTGGAGAGCCGCAAGTGAGTAATGTTTGATGACAAGTCTTTCATATCCGTAGGGAAGAAACACTACTTTGTAAACCTTGCATGTACCATCTTTGACTTCATAGGTTAGGTGTAAGAGAGGCAGACGTGGGCCTAACCTCACCGAACTAATAGTGATGTAATAAAAATAACTCAGTTCGACAGACGTATTTTTCTTAAACAAGCCTTGTAGGGTAACTTTACTATCAGGCTGTTGATTTAATGCTACTCGTTTTATAATCTTTAATTAAAGAATAAGATTTTCCCCAATGAACCCCAATTCTTATCATTCTCATATTCATCCTTTCCTTCTATCAAATAAGAATACTTTTACCTTCCTGTAATTTCTCTAAAACTTCCCTTTAATTATCTTCATCACCAGGGTATTCCAGATCATCTTCTATTTGCTTAGCGTGACATAAATAAAATTAAAATAGAAACTGTAAGTTTGCCTAAACTTTATTCCTCTTCTATTTACATTCTTATCTACCTTAGTTATCATTTTCTGATTGCAAATGCTGTTAATTTACAGTTTTCATCAGAAAATGAGATGTAATTTGGCAACATTAATCTCCTACGTGAAGTCAGTTGGTTGCAATTTAGTAGAAATTATTTTAAAAGAATGGTTGAAGTATCCAAGTTTCTCTTTGAATACACTGAAAATTACTCAGGAAAATTTATTGATTAAAACAATGGGCAAGGCAAGCACAAAAACATTTCCTGGATATTATTATGGGTTACAATGTGTTTTAAGTAATATCACCTTTCAAATGTGATGTAGTGAATAGCATCTATGATGTGTGCAACATTTCATTCCCCATGAACTTATGTTTTCTAACTTCAATGATAACTTCTTGTAATGTAGGTCCCTCCTCACGGAAGTGTTGCAAGTGATAGCCGAGAATGCTCTCAGATTGGGGCTTCAATTTTAAAGAAAGGTGGAAATGCTGTGGATGCTGCTGTAGCTACCACTATATGTCTAGGAGTGGTTCTACCACATCTAACAGGGATTGGAGGGTAAGATTTTCTTACATCTATCCATCATTTGTGCTCTGTATGTTAGCTATTGGTTCAATCCTGGGAACCTTCAACTTTATTGTTTGGTGAACATGCAAAGTACTAGATTCTCAGCAAGAACCTGGAATTTACTTTCATGAAATGCTGCAAGCATAGTTGTCAATTTAGTGATTTTGCAGCATGGTCTTGTGAATTTTTCCTGTTTTATCCTACTCTCCAGCAAGTAATGTTACATATTCCTCCTCTTAACATAATTGAAAAGTAATAGCCTTATCTTTGGAGAGTAACTTAAAATTCATGTTAAATATTTTGAGTATCTGGGCTGATGATGAGCAAATAATCAAAAAATACAGACAACCCAAACTTTCTTTCCTGTTTTGTATAGTGTTCATAATTTTTGTAAATCACAATTTATTATTATTTGTGCTTACAGTCCTCTACTTTTGATTGTTTCATGGACTCTGTAATAGTTTTCCTCACCTGACCGGTGATAATTTCATTAGAGTCGCATTGCCACTACTCCATAGATAAGATCTTATATAAAACTCCTGTTTGTATTAGATTGTGGAAATACTTGTTGCTCTCTTTTTAGAATTAAAAAAAAACTGCAGTTACATCCAAAAAGAGTAAAAAAAACTATTTATGGGTAATCTGCAAATCTGTTAATCCATGCACGGATAATAGGGATAATCGACAATTTAAATTGTGTGATTTATAAGCTGATATTGCAAATTTATAGAAGCAAATTCATACCATTTATTTACATTAATTATCACTATTTACTTTATCATAAAATAATAATTATAGTCTACCTGTCAACTTTTATTTGCATTATGCTCATGTGATGATAAATGAAGTATGATTGCAAATAATTTGATTTCTATCATCCTGTTTATCTAACATCCTATGTAACTAAAATGGAAATTAATTTAATTTATCATTGAAACTCATATCTTAAGAGTGCATCATTTGTATCTAGGAACTTTTTTCTATAAACTCAGTCACAACTAATTTTCTGTCTGCAGGGGTGGATTTTTAGCAATATATGATCATCGTCGTCGAATGGTAGTTGACGCAATCGATTTCAGGGAAACAGCTCCTCAGAAATTTGGTGTGGATTCAGGAGCAATCGGAAGTAGTCCATCAGGAAAAATGGTTGGAGTTCCTGGATTCTTGAAAGGATTGGGAATGGCACATAAGTTGTATGGGAGACTATCTTGGTCTGAACTAATTACTCCGTCAATTAATCTTTGCAGGTTGGTAGCCCTTGATTTATTTCTGTTAAGTTATATAAGGTATCCTGGAAGTTTAAAGAAGGAATAATCAAGAAAATATAATCATTGTCATTTCCAAACTCTTACTCTGTAACTTTCATCATCCTGTTGAAGCCATCACAAAATTTCTTCAACTACAATATATTTTTGAAAACCTTGACCTTATAGATGTTATTAATATTACATAGATATACACACAAAGCATTTTACTTTTTTGGGTAACTGTTACTTTTTAAATCTGCCCAAAAATATGATTTATGACAACTTATTTTCAGTTTAAGTTAAATAAAAGGTTTTATCCAATGAAATCCTTTGAAGAGAGTTTGCGTTTCAATATATTGAAGTAATGAAACTGTCACAATATAAAAGGGACGATGGAGATATTTAATTATATTTGTTATATTATCATTTATTTATTTTAATTGAGGAATATTTTATAATGTAGGAGAAACTGAATATGAAATCATAAAAATTAACAGTAATGTAAAATTACGAAAATATAGAGGTGATGAAGGGAGAATAACCTTCCTGTCCATGAATAATAATTGTAACACATTCATATTTAAGTACTTGCTTTCTCCTTTATCCCTTTTTGGTTATGCAAGCAACATGACATGTCCATAAAGTAAGGTTTAGTAAGGTAAAGCACCTAGCGCCCAAGGGAAATATTTTTTCCAGAATGTGCTGGATTACTACATAGCTTGGATCTTCCACTTTCCATGTTTACTCAAGTCAACCAGATCGGATGCTTAGATTGTATGTGACACTCATTAGCAATGTCTGCTTCCACGTCAGCTTCTGCCACCACTCTTCCCATCTACACTCAGTGGTACTGGTTGGTCCATTATTAATTTCTTTAATGAAAGGAGCAAAACGCTGATTTCCATTAAATAATTAAGGGAGACGTATAGAGCAAGCGTATGTATGCAAAAAGTGTGAAGAAGCGGTGTAGAGAATTTTCAGAAGGGTAGATGGAAGTTCATGACGAACCAAGAAGTGGGCCTTCCCTATCAGACGAGGTGAAGGACCAAATTGAGAGTGCAATTCGTGAAGATCAAGGGTTGACGCTTCAAGAACCTGAAGTAAGGTTTGAAATAAGCAAAAGCACAATTGAAAGATTGTTAAACAAACTGGGTTATCATAAACTTTGAGCTTGATGGGTGCCGAAAATGTTGACTGGGGATTACAAACAGAACATGTTGCCTGTGACGCAAAAACAGTTTTGGATCAGTTTGGCTGGGATGTTTTCACCCACCCAGACCAGTAGTTTTAACAGCCCAGACCTGGCTATGTCAGACTTCCACTTGTTCTTGAAACATTTTGGAAGAAGAAGGATGGATAACGACAAGGAGGTGAGAAAAGAAGTACCTGAAAAAAAAGCTGACAGTGAGTTTTTATGAGGAGGTTATAAAAAAACTTAAAGTGCGCCTTGAAAAGTGCATCCAAGTGAATGGTGATTATGTTGAAAAATAGTACTTCTATGCTCAACATTATAACTTATATGCTCAACTCTATATAAACATGTTTTTGAATATAGCTTTTTTTGATTTTTTTTAAATATGGAGACGTTACTTTTGGTACATGCCTCATAGTAGCTTCATTTATAATAATCCTTTATTACCAAAAACGGGTTACACCAAATTTTAGCTTGTTTTATTCTACGTTTCACAGTGCAATGCAAAACTTTTTGTTTACATCCGGTTGGTATGCTATTACAGGTAGAACAAAAAAGTGCCCATTTATTCGCACTGTTTACCGGAGCGCTCACTTTCAAAGTTGATATCTTAAAAAGTGTTAACGCAATTGATACGAAATGTTGACGTAATATGAGAATACCAATGTTTTAATTAAATAAAAATTTTCAAATTAATTCCGTTATTTGATAAGAAGTTTTAGTTCCAGTGATAGCGTTCCGGCTTGTTCGCCTACGAGTGACCGTTTTCCATGAATTATGTTCTTTTTCTACCGCTAACACTTCTGGAAATCCAGCATCAGTAGCAAGAGTTAACACAAGATTAAGACAAGATTCAATCTTCCACTCAACTACCTTACTGGGGATTGGGAGGGTAGGCTTGGGACCACATGTCATATTTTCACTAATTTTTGGAGTTCTACCATTAACTCAGGATTTCGAGGAATGAATCACTTCCTTATTAGTTAAACTCTCACTTTGAATCGCCTGATTACCATCACTTGATTTTTTTAATGATTTTAACTCTTCCTTTAAAACATTCAACGCCAACGTTAAGTAGGTTACTGCACTGATCCGATCAAGTGTACATTAGAGACACAACCAATGTATCGATTCCGACTCTTTTACAACCTTATACGATACTTCATTTAAGTTGGCTCATTTTAAATGAAACGTTAAGCTGCAGAGCTATCCCAGCAGAACATCTTTCCAAGCCATTCAGTAGACTTTTGGGGAAAGATGTTCTGCCGGGATAGCTCAACAGACAGAGCACCCTACCAGCAATTGGGAGACCCGAATTGGATTCCCAGTCCCGTCAGACTTTTTTCAAGTCTATTCTTCCTTAGGATTGTTCCTGGATGTGCACCATCTTGCGCTAGATCACCCTTACCCATTTCCTAGCTTTAAGCTGGTTGGACATGAATATTATGGTGTAATACCCCTTTGTGCTGATGATGATGAAATTTTGCTGCTTTTGAACCATTTTACGGAAGTGGAAGTTCCATGATAGTATATAAGGGAATCATGTATTTTTAATATATCACTTGAGTTTAAAGTTGGTACCTTTTCCTGTTGAATCTGAAGGAAATATGCATCAGTTTTTCTCTCTACATGGAATTATCAAAAAAAAAATCATTTTTTTGTGTGATCAATGTGAGTGACTTGGTTAGAGGAAATGTAGGCAAAATTGGAAAATTACAAGGAATGTCTTACATGAAAGGGAAAAATATGTCAGTTAAAAAAAAATGGTTATCACTGTTAGAGTAACTTGTATTTGAGATTACTGAATGAATGCAAGAAATTTTGATCTATTGTCGAATAATGAAAAACTAAGGAGAAAAGATATTTGGATTCATTTGCAGGGATGAACTTTTAATAACTGCTCACTTCTAGATGATATAAATAAGGAACTAACTCACTTTAAAGGAAACTTAACTGTATTAAATAGTATTTATTCTTCAGGACAGGATTTTTGGTACCTTCTAATCTCATAATGGCCAGGAGTCTGTTGTTTTCACCCATGTCTTTTGCCAACTTAAGGCAAACAAATCCAACATTTTGGAATCATTTTGAAAGTTTGGAAGCAGGGCACAATATGAGAGATTTCTTAATGGCTACAACACTACAAGCAATTGCTAAAGAAGGTCCAGAAGGTAATTTTATGTGATTGAAATCTAAAGGTGAAGGCTCTCTCTTCTTGGAATGCAGTGGTGGAGGTTTTGTAACACAACTAATGCATTTAGATGGATAATGGGAAATAAACTATAATGACAATCTAATAACTAAGCAAACATACTGTGGGAAAAAATCTCTTTAGTAGTCCATTAAAGATTAATCACAATTATGAAAGAATTAAATGATTCTGTTGTGCTCCCTAATATTTTTTACTGTTATGCTATCTAAATACAAATAAATGTTCTCTGTCATAAACAAGTTTAGCTATCCTAATTCCTTCTTTAACTGAGGAGTTACATGTCTCATAACGTTTGTCTAATTATAGAAAGTGAATGTACAATTATTATGATATCTTTATTACCCTATACTTAATTAATATCAGGCCTTAATTAAATATTACATCATTTTCAAATGGTCAATAGTGACATCATTGAAATGCCATCTTTATTCTATGTTATACCTGTGAAGTAATCTGTACAGTGGAGCTGTATAGAACAAAGCAGTATCTGCCATGTCTTATTACCTTCAAAAATATATTTTATGGGAAGAAAAAGAACTAAGGGAAATTTCTCGTCTTCATCTTAATTGTAATTTAAGATAATCGAAATCAATTTCTAAATTTAGTATGAATTCAATGTTTTTCCTCTAGTTATTCATAGTCTCTCAGCATCACTCTACATTTGAAAGATTGGTTTTACTACCTTTTTTTAAGGGAGTATTTGGTATTCATGATTACAATCTTGAAAATTTTTTCATTATTTCTCACATCATTCTTTTTTCATAATGTATTCAAAACTGATACTATTATTTCTATCTAAATCTGTAAAGAGCTTAAAGGAAAATTGTTTTTCGGAAATGAATAGCATCTACTAAAATAATGGAAGATTTTCTGTTTTACCTCTCAGTAATAGCAATTTACATTGATTACGAAATTCATTTCTCTAGCTGTGTACTTGAGGATTTAGTGTATCTAAATGTTTTAGCTGTTGTATTTTATTGATAACCTTCCTTATATTTTTATTTTCATCTGTCTACATAAAATTTCAGCATTTTACAATGGATCACTCACTGATGACTTCATGGAAGCAATCATCAACTCTGGTGGGCAAATAACTCGTGATGACCTTGCCAAATATATGCCAATCCGAAGGCCTCTAATTCGTGTTCCTTTTGGTTCCTCTTCCTGGGTCTACACTATTGGAGCTCCATCTGGTGGGCCTCTACTTCTGGCAGCCTTACGCCTCTATGCCAAAGCTTATGCTCTCCAAATGCCATTACCTCACCAAACAGTTACAGAACAGACTAAAGGAACATCGGAAACTGAAAATATAGCCACCATTCTGAAGAATTTCTCAGTAAAATACACACCTACTGAGCCAACTGTGCCAGGACCTGCCAGAGTTTACGTAACACCATTACCGAATGAGAACACCAACCCATTGAAGAAAAATGCCCCATTAATACTGAATGGGGATACAAAACATGTAAATACTTTGGCGAAGTTTACAGATCCTCAGGGAAACTCGAAGAATCAGCTGCACAGCCAAGATATTAATCAGTGGGAAATTCAGTCTGGTCAAGAGTTGGGGCATGCAATAATAGAACCATATAAGTTGAAAAGAAGTGTTTTGGTTTCACCTTTGGAAAGAGAAGACAACAGTAGTGCCTTGGAAGAGGAGAAAACTGAACTGGACGTAGATTTAGACGTAGCAGATCTTGATCTCTTGCTGAAATCCGTTAAGGATGCTTCTATTTTGCATTCACAGCTAGGCAAGTAACATTTGTGAATATATTTTCTATTCCTTTAATGTCTGTGTTGCTTATGATTGGGGTTTAAATAATTCAGTGGAATAAAAATGAGCTGTAGATGTAGTAAACCTAATAACAGTTAAAAAGGTACAAAGTTAGCACTTTTGAAAGAGGTCATTTTAGCTAGATTAGGTTGGAAGAAAAAAATACTACTCTCTTTTACAAAAATATTTAAGGAAGAGATTTTTAGAATTAATTTTACTGTACTTGTGTGATGAGGNAAAAGATGATGAAAATCGCATTTGAATTGGTGAAAATCGCGTTTGAATTGGTGAAATTCGCGATTAACACGAAATTCGCGTATTTGCGGGAAAACCGCAGAATTCGCGTTAAAATTCGCGTTATCGCATGTGCGACTTTTGCATGTCCCTAATCATTTAGCCCTTAATTATTGAGATTCTGATTTAGGAGAAGTCCACCAAGAATCATGGATGTAAACCTATATGAACTTAATGGTATTTAATAATTATAGGAGAAGTTAAGGCCAATTTATGAATGGGAATCATTTTAAGAAATCTTTATTAAAAATTAAATCTTGATGCATATAGTAAATTTTTAATTGTGCATAGTTCATTCTGTACATGTAGTTTGTCCTGAACTCTTAAATTTTCCTTATGAATTGTAAACTTTTAATCAAAAGATTAGATTAGACTAGATTCTTCGAATGTTCCTGGTTATAAAGAAATGACTATCCATGTTTAGTTTGGTTTCACATATTGTAGTTTACAGTGCTCCTTTGTTGAATAATTGACAATTCCTCTTCATTCATTCACTCTCATGTCTTCTTGAGGCTTGAGATTATTCACTTTTCTAATTAGATGTGCTGTTATGGGAAAACTTCTGCTATCAAAGAAAACAATTTAAAATAATATGCATTATAGTGATACATTTTTTAATGGATTGCTCAGTTTTCTTGAATCTCAGATATTACTGTATTTTTCAGCCTGTAAGATACACCGACTGATAAGACACACTATGATTTTTCAGGTGACGAAGCAAAAATTATATACACATTAAGACTAGCTACTTATAAGTTGAAACATGGATTGTTTGGAAAATTGGAAACAATTTTCATGGGAAAAAAGGATGTCTTATAGGCATTATGGTAATAGGCTTTAAAACTTTACAAACCTTTAAATGTCAATATTCATGTAAAGAAAAAAATAACGCAAACTTTTACCTGTAATATTTGTATTATTTCATTCTGTACGTTATGAAGTCTTATCACAAAGTTTTGCTTGTAGCAATTGGTAGCATTGTTACTATTCAGCCAACAATGGCTCCTTTTTATGAATCAATAGTTTCAGGTAGAAGTCATTCACATCAACTTCTATTTCATTCCTTGGTGGGTTCTTTTGGCCTCAAATTCTCAACTCAATAACCTATTCTTAACATCTTGATAACTCATCCCACCCTTTATATTGTCAAATAATGTTTGCTTTTTTATCCATTTTTCTATTGTCTAAATGTCACATTTTAACTCTCGACTACATAATTTTTTCTAGCCTACATTTTTCTACAACTCTTAATCTTAAATATCCTTATTTATCATTACTAGAGTTAGTGCATAAAGTATCATTATGAAACTACTTGTTTTCAGAATGCCATTCACACCATTTTTAACAATATCATTAGAAAGTTTTTATTTATCATAAAAGATGTTATTTTCAAAAAAAACATATGATTTATGAAATGATTGTTATTTTATATTCTGCTTTGTGAAGGAACCTTATTAATGTTATTATTACAGAACTAAAAGCAAAATTATTTCATTACTAAATATCTGTTTTCTCTAATAATAATAAGTTCCTTTATTATAATATCACTGAAAGGCAAGGTATTTAAAATAAAATCATTGGTATCCTGATACCTAATAGGGGTGGACCCTTCATCATTATTGACGTCACTCAAGGATAAAGAACCCCAAGAAGTGGATTCTGAATTATTTCAATTTTTCAACCATCAACCAGCTGGTTCAAATGTTGCTGTAGTCGATACTAATGAATTGTATGTTTCTGTAGTCAGGTATGAAAATGCACTCTTTTATATAATACACAAGCTTTAATTCATATGGCTAAAAGATGAAACTTTGATTCCATGCTAGTCACAATAACATTGCCATTTAAAATTTTCACTCATTAGCTCATGTAAAAGTTTCAAGCATTTTCTGTTTGTATGGGTAAGAAGAAGTTAGGATACTTTCATTGTATGTTAAAGTTTGATTATTATGGAGTTCAAATGTGAAACTCAAGAAGAATTTGATTCAAAGTTCATGCTCATTGAGAAAATGTGCTTGCTGGTTTAATGCCACCAGTTGTGGGTCCATGTAGTCTCATATCATAAAAGTGGTTCTTAGCCCGTAACATGGTATTTGCTTATTAGTCTGTTGAGAAGATAGGATCAGTCTATCATAGTAATTGGGAGGAATCAGAATTCTTGGCGATTATATCTTTCCTTCCAAAACAATAATCACTTCCCTTTCAATATCCCTTGAAACAAGAAGCCCTTGTAAACTGAATAAAGGACTACCAAGAGATTAATGCAAAATAGAATAAAGTCATCTGATTATTGAGACATTAATGTAATCCTGTTTTCATATTCCAGTGGACTCAATACTTGGTTTGGATCTCAGGTATTAACCAATGGAGGCTATCTTTTGAACAATGCTCTTGTTAACTTTGATGGAAGCAAAGAGGAGGATTCGTCCCTTGAGGCAGCTCAATCACACAACCACTCAGAAATTGATCCTCCTCCTCATGTTTTCCCTGCAAAGGCCAACATTCCCAAACCAACGCTCCAACATTCAGATACAAGTGGACAGATCCAAAGAGTTAGAAGAGAGCAACTACTAGGGAATGGAGGAAGTGATAACAGTCCAGGGAGTGGGAAAAGACCCTTATCAGAGTCAGTGGTTGCTTTTGTAATTCCAAGGAGAGGAATTGAAGGTTCAGAGGGAGAAATTCATGGAAACCAGGGACCTGAGTCAGGAATTGAACCGTGTGGCCAGAGAGTCATATTGGGATCAGCTGATGCTGGGTATGCGGCCCAGGTTTTAATAAGGATGTTGATAAAAGGTATTGTAACAAATCATTTTTCCATGGTAACATGCTCTTTCATTAAGATGATCTACACCATCAGGCTTCCATCTAAGCTAAGCTTCTATCAGTCATTGGTTGTAGGAATAAAACCATAATAAGCATCAATATTAATCTCACCCAAATAAAGGCATTTATTATTATTATTATAATATTCAGCATAATTTTCAACAGTTTGTCAAAATGAAATAGTATAACAGTTATATGAGTTAAAAATAGAATTTGGCTTACTTTGTAGTATTTATAGCTTGCATAAATGTCAAACTTGTTGGCTAAAAATATTGAATTATGCATCATTTATAGGGACATGCAAAAGGTGGGGTTATTTTATAGCCAAAAGTGGTGATATATTTTTTCAAAAGT
Source organism: Ladona fulva (assembly GCA_000376725.2). Lineage (NCBI taxonomy): Eukaryota > Metazoa > Arthropoda > Insecta > Odonata > Libellulidae > Ladona > Ladona fulva. Next base: position 118,055 of record KZ309035.1, read on the forward strand.
GGTGTTATTTTAGACTGAAATCGTTGTTATTTTAGTGACAAAATAATTGATGTTGATTGAATGCCATGCTTTTAGTGGGCCCACCTGTTGCCCTGACTTTTGGATACTATTGACTAGGGATAATTTGAGCAATAATAAACTGAGTATTGACCGAATTCACATTATATATATTTTATTCTTCACATATTCATATATTCTACTCACATAAAGAGACAAATTACTATTAAACATCTGTATTTTCAAATGAAAAAATTGCCATTGTAGGCCAAATTGTCTTCTTTTAGATTTGTTCTCCTATCTGATAACACAGTGCTATAGCAGGAAAGAAATCTTTCTGAGTCCACANGCTTAAAGGAAAATTGTTTTTCGGAAATGAATAGCATCTACTAAAATAATGGAAGATTTTCTGTTTTACCTCTCAGTAATAGCAATTTACATTGATTACGAAATTCATTTCTCTAGCTGTGTACTTGAGGATTTAGTGTATCTAAATGTTTTAGCTGTTGTATTTTATTGATAACCTTCCTTATATTTTTATTTTCATCTGTCTACATAAAATTTCAGCATTTTACAATGGATCACTCACTGATGACTTCATGGAAGCAATCATCAACTCTGGTGGGCAAATAACTCGTAATGACCTTGCCAAATATATGCCAATCCGAAGGCCTCTAATTCGTGTTCCTTTTGGTTCCTCTTCCTGGGTCTACACTATTGGAGCTCCATCTGGTGGGCCTCTACTTCTGGCAGCCTTACGCCTCTATGCCAAAGCTTATGCTCTCCAAATGCCATTACCTCACCAAACAGTTACAGAACAGACTAAAGGAACATCGGAAACTGAAAATATAGCCACCATTCTGAAGAATTTCTCAGTAAAATACACACCTACTGAGCCAACTGTGCCAGGACCTGCCAGAGTTTACGTAACACCATTACCGAATGAGAACACCAACCCATTGAAGAAAAATGCCCCATTAATACTGAATGGGGATACAAAACATGTAAATACTTTGGCGAAGTTTACAGATCCTCAGGGAAACTCGAAGAATCAGCTGCACAGCCAAGATATTAATCAGTGGGAAATTCAGTCTGGTCAAGAGTTGGGGCATGCAATAATAGAACCATATAAGTTGAAAAGAAGTGTTTTGGTTTCACCTTTGGAAAGAGAAGACAACAGTAGTGCCTTGGAAGAGGAGAAAACTGAACTGGACGTAGATTTAGACGTAGCAGATCTTGATCTCTTGCTGAAATCCATTAAGGATGCTTCTATTTTGCATTCACAGCTAGGCAAGTAACATTTGTGAATATATTTTCTATTCCTTTAATGTCTGTGTTGCTTATGATTGGGGTTTAAATAATTCAGTGGAATAAAAATGAGCTGTAGATGTAGTAAACCTAATAACAGTTAAAAAGGTACAAAGTTAGCACTTTTGAAAGAGGTCATTTTAGCTAGATTAGGTTGGAAGAAAAAAATACTACTCTCTTTTACAAAAATATTTAAGGAAGAGATTTTTAGAATTAATTTTACTGTACTTGTGTGTTGAGGCTTTAATTTCATGAAAATTGGCAGGATATGAAATACTTCTTGGATCAGGGTGATAAAAGTACTCTCAGGGGCTATATTTGTATAGTTTCAGTTATTTCTGATGGTTTATCTAATTTTGAGTTTCATATGCACCATGGATTACATTAAAAATGCTTTGAGTAAAAGAATAAGTCATGTATAGTTAGACCTCTAAGTTTTGTCCGGAAACTTGGCCCTAAGATCAGACTATATGCTAGTAGTGTTTACTCTCTGTAACTGTGTTATCTAACTTTTATTAAAAGATCAACTTTACACAAGCTTGTATGGTAATAAAATTTATTTTATATTATTATTTCTGATTAGAGTGATAAAATGTAGTTATTTTCATGGTTTTATTGTAGGGGACCCAGAATTTTCAAAAGATCCAAATGAAGGATACCTAATAGGGGTGGACCCTTCATCATTATTGACGTCACTCAAGGATAAAGAACCCCAAGAAGTGGATTCTGAATTATTTCAATTTTTCAACCATCAACCAGCTGGTTCAAATGTTGCTGTAGTCGATACTAATGAATTGTATGTTTCTGTAGTCAGGTATGAAAATGCACTCTTTTATATAATACACAAGCTTTAATTCATATGGCTAAAAGATGAAACTTTGATTCCATGCTAGTCACAATAACATTGCCATTTAAAATTTTCACTCATTAGCTCATGTAAAAGTTTCAAACATTTTCTGTTTGTATGGGTAAGAAGAAGTTAGGATACTTTCATTGTATGTTAAAGTTTGATTATTATGGAGTTCAAATGTGAAACTCAAGAAGAATTTGATTCAAAGTTCATGCTCATTGAGAAAATGTGCTTGCTGGTTTAATGCCACCAGTTGTGGGTCCATGTAGTCTCATATCATAAAAGTGGTTCTTAGCCCGTAACATGGTATTTGCTTATTAGTCTGTTGAGAAGATAGGATCAGTCTATCATAGTAATTGGGAGGAATCAGAATTCTTGGCGATTATATCTTTCCTTCCAAAACAATAATCACTTCCCTTTCAATATCCCTTGAAACAAGAAGCCCTTGTAAACTGAATAAAGGACTACCAAGAGATTAATGCAAAATAGAATAAAGTCATCTGATTATTGAGACATTAATGTAATCCTGTTTTCATATTCCAGTGGACTCAATACTTGGTTTGGATCTCAGGTATTAACCAATGGAGGCTATCTTTTGAACAATGCTCTTGTTAACTTTGATGGAAGCAAAGAGGAGGATTCGTCCCTTGAGGCAGCTCAATCACACAACCACTCAGAAATTGATCCTCCTCCTCATGTTTTCCCTGCAAAGGCCAACATTCCCAAACCATCTCTCCAACATTCAGATACAAGTGGACAGATCCAAAGAGTTAGAAGAGAGCAACTACTAGGGAATGGAGGAAGTGATAACAGTCCAGGGAGTGGGAAAAGACCCTTATCAGAGTCAGTGGTTGCTTTTGTAATTCCAAGGAGAGGAATTGAAGGTTCAGAGGGAGAAATTCATGGAAACCAGGGACCTGAGTCAGGAATTGAACCGTGTGGCCAGAGAGTCATATTGGGATCAGCTGATGCTGGGTATGCGGCCCAGGTTTTAATAAGGATGTTGATAAAAGGTATTGTAACAAATCATTTTTCCATGGTAACATGCTCTTTCATTAAGATGATCTACACCATCAGGCTTCCATCTAAGCTAAGCTTCTATCAGTCATTGGTTGTAGGAATAAACCATAATAAGCATCAATATTAATCTCACCCAAATAAAGGCATTTATTATTATTATTATAATATTCAGCATAATTTTCAACAGTTTGTCAAAATGAAATAGTATAACAGTTATATGAGTTAAAAATAGAATTTGGCTTACTTTGTAGTATTTATAGCTTGCATAAATGTCAAACTTGTTGGCTAAAAATATTGAATTATGCATCATTTAGCCCTTAATTATTGAGATTCTGATTTAGGAGAAGTCCACCAAGAATCATGGATGTAAACCTATATGAACTTAATGGTATTTAATAATTATAGGAGAAGTTAAGGCCAATTTATGAATGGGAATCATTTTAAGAAATCTTTATTAAAAATTAAAGCTTGATGCATATAGTAAATTTTTAATTGTGCATAGTTCATTCTGTACATGTAGTTTGTCCTGAACTCTTAAATTTTCCTTATGAATTGTAAACTTTTAATCAAAAGATTAGATTAGACTAGATTCTTCGAATGTTCCTGGTTATAAAGAAATGACTATCCATGTTTAGTTTGGTTTCACATATTGTAGTTTACAGTGCTCCTTTGTTGAATAATTGACAATTCCTCTTCATTCATTCACTCTCATGTCTTCTTGAGGCTTGAGATTATTCACTTTTCTAATTAGATGTGCTGTTATGGGAAAACTTCTGCTATCAAAGAAAACAATTTAAAATAATATGCATTATAGTGATACATTTTTTAATGGATTGCTCAGTTTTCTTGAATCTCAGATATTACTGTATTTTTCAGCCTGTAAGATACACCGACTGATAAGACACACTATGATTTTTCAGGTGACGAAGCAAAAATTATATACACATTAAGACTAGCTACTTATAAGTTGAAACATGGATTGTTTGGAAAATTGGAAACAATTTTCATGGGAAAAAAGGATGTCTTATAGGCATTATGGTAATAGGCTTTAAAACTTTACAAACCTTTAAATGTCAATATTCATGTAAAGAAAAAAATAACGCAAACTTTTACCTGTAATATTTGTATTATTTCATTCTGTACGTTATGAAGTCTTATCACAAAGTTTTGCTTGTAGCAATTGGTAGCATTGTTACTATTCAGCCAACAATGGCTCCTTTTTATGAATCAATAGTTTCAGGTAGAAGTCATTCACATCAACTTCTATTTCATTCCTTGGTGGGTTCTTTTGGCCTCAAATTCTCAACTCAATAACCTATTCTTAACATCTTGATAACTCATCCCACCCTTTATATTGTCAAATAATGTTTGCTTTTTTATCCATTTTTCTATTGTCTAAATGTCACATTTTAACTCTCGACTACATAATTTTTTCTAGCCTACATTTTTCTACAACTCTTAATCTTAAATATCCTTATTTATCATTACTAGAGTTAGTGCATAAAGTATCATTATGAAACTACTTGTTTTCAGAATGCCATTCACACCATTTTTAACAATATCATTAGAAAGTTTTTATTTATCATAAAAGATGTTATTTTCAAAAAAAACATATGATTTATGAAATGATTGTTATTTTATATTCTGCTTTGTGAAGGAACCTTATTAATGTTATTATTACAGAACTAAAAGCAAAATTATTTCATTACTAAATATCTGTTTTCTCTAATAATAATAAGTTCCTTTATTATAATATCACTGAAAGGCAAGGTATTTAAAATAAAATCATTGGTATCCTGCAATACTTGGTGGAATGACATAGTTAAAATATTTTAAAGTATTTCAACATGAACCAGTAAAAATTACTAGAAAATTGCCATTTTTGTAATGTTCATAATAAGTCATGAGTAGGTCTATGTGATTATCAAAGTTTTATTTTGTACCATCAAAATATTTATGATCATTAAAAGTACATATTATATTTCATGAAGGATTAATAAATCAATGGTAAATATTAAAGGTTTGAAACTCTTCAAGTTGCCTGATTTTGAAAATAAATGAACGTTTCTGATTGTTAGAAAACTTGTCATCGATCATCTGGAGCATACTTAATCAAATAGTTTTACTACTGAGTAAGGATAATTCTTGTGAAAATGATTTCTATATTTTAATGAATCTTTCAAATGTTACACACAACAAAAATACAAATGTAATGGAGAAATGATGCATGACATACTGTTTACCGTTATGTGGAATATCTAATGTTGAAATTAAAAGTTGGTTTCTCTGTAAAAAATTGAAATTAGTATAACTTACACATTAAAAGTTTTTTTTGAGGAGGTAATTCATCTTACAGAATACAAAGATTTGTCATTGCTCACTAAGTATTAAACCATGATGCAAGGAATGTGTTTAACATGGAGAATAACATTGTCTGAGAGTTATTTAAGCATCTTATTTTTAGAGATCAAGCTTTACTTCTGTAGTCTATCTACCAGAGTCATACTACTAACAATTTGACCATTTTACTCAGTTTCTTCTATATATGAATCGTTGTTTACCTCTATACATTTTCCTCGAGAAGTGAATGAGAGGATAACAGAAGTGTTACCAATTTTATAATAAATGTTATGTATTTAATTTATTATTTTTATTCACTGCTAAATTTTAGTTTATCTTTGAAATGAAATATCATGTATTTATTTCTGGCTACTTCTTCAAAACTCTCATAGTGTAAATCTAACAAAAATTAAGATACATATCTGTATCAGATAAGATCACCAGCATCAAGCAAAGTAGGAGTTTTTTTTTTTTAATTGAAAACAGAGAACTTTAATTTGTTTTGTGGTTGCCAACATGCCATGCAGTTTTAAAATGTAACCTCTTCTCTTAATTATTTTTCTGAAAAGCTAGTAGATAATTCAGCATAATTCCTCCTTAGTTCATTAACAATAAATAATCAGTCCTCAAGAGATAGATTTTATGGAAATTCAGAATTGTAATCAAGTATTTGTCTGAATTTTTATATCCAGGTTTACCCTTGGTAGAGAGTATAGAAGCTACCAGAATAAAGCCCCAAGCTCCACCTGGAAACTATGGAATAGAAGGTAATTCAAGGTATCTTGAATAATATTTGAAGACCTTATGAGCTTCAGAGTTTGAATATTTAATATTTTTGACTTTCTAATAATACCAAGTATGGTATTATTGTAAGTTACAATTCTTAACTTTCGGAATAAAATTACATTGACCATAAGATTGCTAGTAAACAAATATATATTTTCTTCAGGACTAAATTTTTATCCACGTTTACTTCATGATTATATTTAAGGCTTTCTTTCACATTTCTACAGTCAGACTTTTTTCATGTCTGTTTCTCCTTGGGAATTTTCCTAGGTGCATGCCTTATCGTGCCAAGTCACCTTAACCCTTTTCCTTGTAAACAATTTTCTCTTTTAGAGAGCTTGCATTTCTTCAGAATTATTTTTATTTCCATATTTTGTATTACTGAATGTTATTTAAGCCAAATTCCTTAGCTCTCATGACTTACATGGCTCCTCAATTTACACTCAATGGAATTTGTCTCAGAAAACCATTGCTAACAAAATACTGCGATTTCATTCATTTTGTTATTTCATTATTTTTCAGTGGGACCTGAATCTGGAAAGTGGAATGAGGAAAGTACCTCCTCAAATTCTTTTCTTTTAAAAGGAACTCATCTTCTTCCACCTTATCCCAGTGTCAATGGGGTTCAAGAAATAGGTGATACCCTTGCCTCTCATGCAGATTCAAGGGGAGGTGGTGTGTCTGCAAGATTTTGATAAAAGATTGAATTAACAGAGAGGACGTGTATTTAATTGATTCCTTTTTAATTTATTGCTTTCAGTTACACTAAGAAACACCCTATTTATTAATGCATTATAGTTTTTATTTCTTTTTTGTGATCTTTGTCAGTGGCTGGTCTACTTTCTTGTTTCAATACATTCCTAACTACTACAAGGTTATTATATTAAGGTTTTTATTAAGTAGTCAAGTATTTTTTTATTTTGAAAGTTGTTTGGTAGAAATAATTTTAATGTACAGTGTTAACAGTGATTTTAATATGAGATTCATTATTACTGAATTATAAAATTTTGTTGACTCTACTGACATGGACTTGTTAGTGATGAAGTTACATGCCATCAGCATTATTTTGTAAATTTTCTCTCTTTTTTACAATAAAGTCTGTTCTTTGGTGTATAAATCATAGTCCATGATATTTGATATTTAAGCTTGTTCTCTGTTTAAGTTAGTTAGGTTTGTTAATGTTTAATCTTTTTCAAATTCAGGAAATCTTTCCATTTAATAATAATAATAATAACTTCTTTAATGGAAATAGGTTAAACCCAATTACATCCATTTTAATAGCTATTACTATTCACAAACACACACAACCATTCCCCAATCGGAAATATCCGATTAGCTGGGATTTGAACTCGGGACCTTAGTGTTGAAACGCTAGCATGCTAACCACTCTGCCACCAAGGCCGGTAAAAATCAATTTAAAATGTTTAATACATGATGATAGTCAAGAATGATTGTATTTTGATTACTTGAATATCTGATGGATGGCTATTCATATTGTCCATTGCATGACTTCATAGAAAGGTGTGTATCCAAAATGATTTTTTTACTGCATTTCATTATGGAAGTAAAAAATATTCCCTTTGTGCCCATATTTCTTGCAGTTATAACATTAATGGAGTTAACCTATTCCATTAAACTATTTTCATGAAATAAATGGGTAAAAAATTTAATATGACTTGGACAGATGTCACATTACCAGGTGGATGCTATGACCAATTGATCTATCATGCAAGGCAGTCTCTCTCCATTCTTTTGAGGTGCTTTGAGGGTCATATGAGTGACTGCAGAGATAATTACTGTCATGGTCCTGATTGAGACATTAAAATGGTAAAGCAGAAGAAAAGAATTGAGGACAAATTTTGCATGATAAGAGATGAGGCCTGAAAAACCTGAAGGTATAAATGGTAGTGGACAAATAAAATGCAAATGGGATTCAAACACAGGTCTCCCAGTCTCTTGTTAGAGGCAGACTTTCTGCCTGGAATTTACATTGAATCGCTCACTCTTTCTTCTAAAGAAATTTAAGGTAAATACAGTGATACATTAGCTAAAGAAGATGAGAAGACAATTCATTCTGAAATCTCACTCATTAGTTGAGGTATATTACCAACAACGTTTTGTCAATTACTGTCCTGGCACTTGTGACGTGCAAAGGTTAAAAGGCTTTTGAGTGCTTTCACTTGCAAACTGTAATGTCATTTCAATTATATTGAATTACCGTATTTGAAGGTATATAAGATACACCAACAAATAAGCTGCACATTTCAGTAGGGCACAATAAGGAAAAATATTCTGTAGCAAAGTGCGGCAGCCCAACAACATATGTTATAGTTTCTATTTATATAGGATATTTATATCAAATAACCTGCCGTGACTCATGCTCAATTTTGTAGCGTAAAAACTCGCACGAGGTATTTTTCACACCCAAGTGGATTTTTGTGTTAATCACTTATTTCTAGTAAGTGTTAACGATTATTGCCATATAGCACTATTTATAGACCTTTCTAGACATAGTATGTATAAATATTTATTTTAAATTTTACTGAATTGAAATATTTGCGAAATGAAGAAAAAACTGAAACTTGGCATAGAAAATTAAAGCAGCAGTACATATAGTAATGGAAATGCCAATAATTGTAATATTGAAATATTTTATCTCTTTAGCACTATTTAATGGTAACTTAAAGCAGTTTACTGTTGGTTTTGTGCAGTTCATTCTGAATGAATCTGAAAGGGAACGGAAAACATGTTTTAGGTGACTTTGAAAGAATTAAAAATGAAAAATCTTTCAAATTATTTTGTAATTTTTTCAGAGCATTCTTTGCAAATTTTAATGAAGTGCTTAGCACACAAGTGTTTTTTACATATTTCATAATATCTCTTGAGTCATGGAAGGATAAAAGCAAAGTGATGAGATAAATATTATATATTACTAAATATAACTGTTATAAATGTATTAGAGTCAATATTGAACTATAACTCATGGAGTTCAAACCTTCAATAAGATGTGATTGATTCTTTTGAGACAAAATTTTCGAAAAAGGGTGCATCTTATTTTCTGTCAAACATGGTACTTGAAACTGCTATTAAATTTGTAGAAAAGGCTCCTAAGTTATTTGTTGCAGTTAAATAATTGAACTTAGTTCTAATTACAACTCATATAATAAATGAAAATTGTACTTTGTATTTCCACAATATTAAAAATAACAAATCTGGTCTCATTATTTTAAATTTTGTAGACAATAAGTAGTTTTTATTCATTCAATGGAATTCCAAGAACAATGGTTTACTCATATTGATTACACTGCATGTCATCTTCAGTTTTTAGATAATGTATCTATTGAAATATGTAATATTATGTAAACTAGATTGTTTTGGCTTTAATCATAATGGTAATTGTGTAAGAAGATTTTTAGATAATCCTTTACTGCTCAACCTAATTATTAGTCTTGAATATCTATTTAATTTTTGCATTTATCACAGATTGTTCAATTCTTACATCCTATGGTCCTTCCCTCTATTCCTTTTTCAGGATGGCATTCATTGTGAAAAATTATATCAACAATGCCAATCATGACTCGAAAATTCCTGAGATTACATAAATACAGAGCTTTAGATTGGCAGATGAGTTGAATTCCCAATTCGTCACTTAAGAAACAGACTTCTTACTATCACTGATTCTTCACCTTATCAACATTGGTATTATGCTTACATAAAACTTTACTGACGGCTGAATTCTGTGGCAGTACATACCATTCAAACTAACATCCATATATGACATTTTGTAGAAAGCAAGCAACAAGTTAGTTTTTCATAACATTTATGTATTATGATTATTAACGGTTAAGTAAACAGTTTGCGCATATTGTGTTATGAGTTAATATTTATGCACAATTAAGTATTCTAGCATTAATATTTACATCCATAATTCTGCAGATTGTTCATAAAAAATTAAAATCATGATGGCATCTAGTAATCTCTTGAAATAAGCTTGTTAGGTATTTTTATTTCAAGAAGACCAAGAATCATCTCAAAACAGATGAATTTGATGAATCATCAAAAATGATCCAATGTGACAGTTTTGGTACATTTTAGCTTTCTTCTTAGCTCTCAAATGTAAATGTTGACATTATTTTGATTCTATTTACAAAAGTAAAACCTACTTTTTGGAACAAATTACGAGATGGAGCATTGTCTTCATCTATCATTGATATGATGTACTCTCCATTTTCACCAAGAATTTTAGAGAGAGCCTTTGCCAAAAAACTTCCATAGCCCTTTCTGCGATACTCTGGCATGATGTAAAACATTCCCAATGCATGAAAATTTTTCATCACCCAAGCAATGGGTTGACTGTTGTCATTCTTGGTGAAAATCCCAATTGTGGGAAAAATGTCAATCATGTCTTCCATAAATTTGACAGAATCTTGTCTTCTTGGTGGCCACTTAGAAGCTATTAATGCAGCATGTTTCTTATCAAGGGTGGAAACTTTTAGGCCTGGCTCTGGTTCTCTGAAAATGTTTGAAATTCAAACAATTGCATTAGATGTAACTACATTCATTTTTGAAAAGAAATGAGTTTGTATGGTGATGAATTGCACTGCCTTCATCTGAGACTTGTCTAAATCAATATCATTAAATATAATTATATATATATATGCATACACATACACACACACGAGTAAAAGTTAATGCAAGATAGATTATCTAAGCCATTACACACTACCTGCAACACTCCGCCTTCCATACACAGAGTGCCATCCACAAACTATGTCATCGGACTCAGTGAAGTAAGAAGAAAATCAGAACTTCCTTAACATTTCTTCTATTATAGGGGAACAAAGGGTGGAAGACTTAGAGGAGTTGGCTTCTTGATTAACAAGAAATGGAAAAATAATGTGGAGAAAATAGAAAGTGTATCTGACAGAATATGTAAGCTCATCCTCAGGATAAATAAGTGTTACTCTGTTCAGATCATCCAAGTTTATGCACCAATAGCTGCAAGCAGCGAAGATGAAATTGAAAATTTCTACCAAAATCTCAGCACGGAACGTGACAAGGAAGATCATCACTATTATAAAATCATCATGGGCGATTTTAACGCTTGTGTAGGTAAGCAAGAAGCAGATGATGCTGTCACAGGAAAACATGGTCTAGGACAGAGAAATGAACGAGGTCACCGCCTGGTAGAGTTTGCAGAGTGCACCAATATGTACATAATGAATACTAATTCAAGAAGAATCATACAAGGAACTTGGAGAGGTCCTAATGGAGTAAAAAAAGAAATAGACTATATACTGGTTAACAAACTCTACACAGTTACTAATTTTGAGGTACTAAACGACTTCATCACCTGAAGTGACCATAGGATAGTTAGATGCAGAATGAAGATTAATGTCAGAATGGAGCACAAGAAGTTGGTCTCAAGCAGGAAACAGGAGGTAAATATTAGAAAATTAGAAGAAAATAGGAAAGAGTTCCAGCTGGAACTAAGAAATAGGTTTTCAGCACTTCAAGAATTTAAAATGGAAGCCAAAGTCATGGAAGTCGTGAAGGCAGCGGCAGCAGAAGTAGCAAGTGCACCAAAAAGACCAAAGGATAGGAAGTTCAGCGACAGAACCAGGAAAATGATGAAACAGCAAAAGCAACTGAAGCACTCAGACTTGCCAAAGGAAAATATCGAATATGTCAAGCTATGCAAGTCTATCAGAGTGGCAATGAAGGAAGATGTGAGGAATTTTAACAAAAGAATTGTGCAAGAGGCTATAGAGAACAACAAGAGCATGAAGAGGGTCGGACAACATCTAGCAATGGGAAAGAAACAAATCCTGGTCATCCAGAAAGAAGATGGCACAAAAACACCAAATAGACATGCAATATTGTGGACAGTAGCAGAATACTTAACCAACTTATACAAGAAGACAAAATGTTGAAGAGGAAAACCAAGAAACACAAAACTCAGAAAATCCTCCCTCTATTCTCCCAGAAGAAGTAACAGAGGCCATCAAAAAGATGAAGAATGGAAAGGCAGGATGAGCAGATGGAGTTTTAGCGGAATATCTGAAACTTGGTGTTACAGAAATTTCTCCCCTTCTAGCGCAGTTATTCACTAATTGCCTTAGACAAGGGAGAATTCCCAAGGACTGGAACCATGCAAAGATTGTCCTTTTGCACAAGAAAGGAAGCAAGGAAGATTTGAAGAACTACCGCCCCATCAGCCTCCTTCCTGTTATTTACAAAACGTTCATGAGAGATATAGCTACATGTCTGAAGATGTCCCTGGCAGCTGCCTAGCCCAGAGAACAAGCTGGATTCCACAAGGGATTCAGCACTATGGACCACATCCAAACGCTGCAAGAAATTATCAGCAGAATGAACGAATACGAGATGCCACTAGTACTCTGCTTCGTGGACCATGCCCAGGCCTTTGACTCGGTAAGTACCTCCTCCGCACTGGAAGCACTAGGAAAACGAGGAATAGATGCCAAGTACATCCACCTCTTACGCAGCATCTATAAGGACACCACAGCCTCTGTAATGCTGCATGGAGAAACGGAGGAATTTCGGATAGAGAGGGGAGAGAGACAGGGTGACTACCTTTCACCAGTTCTTTTAAAGCCGTTCTGGAAGACATTTTTAAAACCTTAGACTGGGAGGAAGATGGCCTACGAATCAATGGAGAGTACATCAGTCATCTGTTTTTTGTAGATGATATAGTACTCTTTGCAAACAACAGTGAAGATCTAACATTGAGACTCCAAGAACTGAACAGAGGGGCAGAAAATAGGACTCAGGATAAACTTATTAAAAACTAAGGTAATGTATAACTCCCAAGGAAGAATGGACTTGAAAAAAGTCTGAGAGGACCGGGAATCTAACCTGGGTCTCCCAATTGCTGGTCAGGTGCAAAATCACCCTTACCTGTTTTTCTAATGTATAATTCTTTTGCAGCACAAGTACCAATTTAACTACAAGAGATACCTCTTGATATTTGTTCAGAATACACTTACCTGGAACACTTGATTACAACAGGAGAGAAAAAGAGGATTATTGAAGTGAATCGAAGAATGAAACTAGGCTGGAGTGCTTTCGGAAGAAATGCCCATATTCTGAAGTCAAAAATGCCAATGGTCCTGAAGAGAAAGGTCTTTAATCAATGTATTCTACCGGTTTTGACATATGGAAGTGAAACATGGGGGTTAAACGCAGCAATAACCCAGTGACTTCAGACTACACAAAGAAGTATGGAACGATGTATGCTTGGAATTACAAGAAGAGTCAGGAAATGCAACACCTGGGTTAGGAAAATGACAGGAGTGACAGACATCATAGATAAGGTAAGATCACTGAAATGGATGTGGTCAAGCCATGTTGGGAGGAGAAATGACAACCAATGGACATCGATAGTTCTGAACTGGATACCAAGAGATATGAAGAGACCAAGAAGAAGACCAAAGGACCGATGGATCAGAGACATCATAGCAGAAGGTGCTTAACACAAAGGATCTGAGGAGCGTGATCATACTCTTCCACCATACAAAGGGTATAAATTCACTGTCCTTATATTAAAAATGTTGTATTATTGCTAACTGTTACTGTCAAGGGAAAGGAATAGGTGTTTGTTGTACTTTGCACATTGAGGTATGCACTTTAAAACCCATGGACAAACAGATGTGAAAAATAGTCACATGAATAGGACTTGAACCCAGGTCTCCCATTTTCCAGATATGCACTGAACTACCAGGTTGCATCTCTTGTGAGCCTTGAAGAGGACCTCTTGCAGTGGCTGGTGCAATTACATGTAGCACCTCTTGATTTATCACATTGATATTTATCACACTGATTTATCGCATTGATCACAAAAGCATTCTCGCAACAGTGTGGAAAAGACATAACATGGTAGTTTAATGGTTAAAATACCTGCTTGAACGTGGGAGGCCTTGGTTTGAGTCCCAGTCATGTTTCGATTCTTCACATCTGTTTATCCTGATATTTTCATTTCCTTACTGGAATTGCTCTCTCTTGAGAGGTAATGACACCTTTGAGGGTGTAGTTAAACCCCAATAATATCCGCTGAAATAATTTAGGGTGAATACAGACACAAGGAGAGGCCAAGGGTATGAAGTGACCAATCTAATATTACAGATAAAATGAAACTTAGATGATGCGAATGGCATTTTAATTGACATACTTAGAGAGAATAATGAAGCAGTGGGTATTGTAATAGATGGTGCTGTTTGTGTCCTTGATGCTATGTTTCCTTTAATAGATGGAGAGATAGGAAAGCATATGAATCAAAGTTTGAGAACTGTAGGTAGAAGGTAACTCAAAAACAAGGCAGAAAGAAGAGTTTTAAGAAAAATATATTCTTTTTGAACATCTAAGAAAAAAGGGAAAGAGAGAGTAGCATCTGAAAATTGTGTGAATGAGGACCAAGAGAAAACCTGCACATATGGAATAAAACAATTGACATTATTGGATTTGAATAAAATAGAATGAATGTGTGAGAGGATCTCTATTCAAATTAGGTTTCAGATTTCCAAGAGTCACTCTCAGTTGAATTTATCTCGCTGTTTTATACACTTTTTTCAAGGTTTTGATATTTCTATGTATATCCAACTATGTCAGAATACTTACTATTTGAGTTTGAGATACAGTCAATTCCGCTTAATTGGGACTAGGACATTTTAGTCCGATTAAGGGGCTGCCTCAATAAAGCGAATTTCTATAAAGTAATTTTATTTCTACATTTTAATAAATTATTGAACAAATATGAATTAAATGAAAATAAAATGTGAATAAAATAAAATAATTATAAAGAATAATTAATAGAGACCAAGAGGAAGGTCGAAGGACATGATTATAAAAGACATAAGTAAAAGAGTGGAAAATTTAGATAAAGTGTGGGATGAGATGTGGTGGGAGGATAGAACGAGATGGCGGTCACTGGTCTACAAACACCCTACCCTGACAGAGTTGGGATGAAAGGGGAAAGGATCATGATGATGAATAATAGGTGCCTCTCATACTGCCTTCACTACCTGCCACACCATAAATTCCACATTGTTCAATTAAAAAATACAAAATTTTAGGTAAAATAAAATTTCATTATTTTTACAACTAATCATACGTTTTTAAGGAAATAATAGGTAGTATGTACACACAATCTTATTCTGCAAAAATCCATCAAGAGTAGTAACTGGTATTGCCTTACACCACTGGAAGCTCGAGTGGTGTCAGTCTAAATCTAGTTGGCGCCTATGAACCCTTACAATGTTCCTATCTCTTATTGTTACTTGTGCATAGTATGCACAATGCACTGCATACTTAATCGTGCTTCTTCAAGGGAACACCATAGAACACTGTCTGAAAGCTTGTGTCTGTTACTGTCCCGATTAAGCGGAATACTGTCCCAAGTAAGCAATTAAAAATGTATTACCTTAATAGTTTGGTTTCTGTTCCTCAAGATTTGGACCAAATAAGCAGCTGCCCCAATAAAATAGTGGCCCCATTAAGCAGAATTTACTGTATATTTGACTCTTCAAAATCAGCACAATTTAATTGTGTCATAAGGTTGTAAAATGAAAACTAGTACAGACTTACTCAACAATGAGACTTCTGGCAATTTCTGGAGTCATCATGTAAATAGCCATTGTCCAAATGTGTTTGATATCTACCCCAAGAGATCTCATACCTTGCTCCAAGTCTCCAAAACATTCCAATTGTACCCCAAAAAATATATTTGGTTTACTTTCCCAGTCTATGATGTAATTATCTTTCAGTGCCTTGATCAACAAGGAAAAATTCTTATATGGCCAAAATACTGCAGCTTTATAAATAGGACCCTGAAATGAAACATATTTTCAACATTGAAATCATTTATGCTGACATTAATTAAGTTGCTTGGATATGGAACATTTTTAAACATAAAAATCTATCTAGATGGAAGTGAAACATGGGGGTTAAACGCAGCAATAACCCAGCGACTTCAGANTTCAGATGACTCGCTATCGTTAATTAAAAAAAAAATATTATGAAGATTACGGTGTGTCAATGATGCATGTTTTCCCATGGCTGATATTGATTGTTCATAAGTTGATTATGTTAAGAAAACATTTGAGAATACCAAGGGAATGTAAGACGCAGGTACACTTATCCGAAATTAATCGGTGCTTATATGCTTTCTCGTACATACGGCATGAGTTGCACTATTTATTCTCATTAAACGAAAATCTATTGAGTGTTACACTACAAACGTGTCGCTTACGAAAATTGAATCTGGCCTGTATGGTTCCAATTTCAAGCAAGCCTCCTCTTTAGTCACAATTCTCCATCCTTCTAGTAAGCCGATATCCTTCCTATCAATGTATTTGAAAATTTATTTAAATCATCAAAAAGTTTGTCTTTTCACAACTTTTTTTAACCACACAAGTCGTGTAATTATGACAGCATGCCAGTTCAGTCAATTAAAGGGAAAAATTATTTAACACATATTAACTTAAGATATAGTCTAAGTGGAATGTGCTGCTTATAAGAGTACATGTCATATAATCCTAAGACCATGTCATAGAATCCTCGAAAGCTACCTCAACTAGGATTTTAAATCATACAACATACTATTACATAATTAGAGAAACATACTATTACATAAATAAATCATGTCTTTTTATCTGAAAGAGTCTGGTAAAGGAAAATCAAGGTTGCCTGCTGAAAAGTAGAAAATTATACCTCTCAGTGAGCTTTGAACCAAGGATCTTGAAAAAAAGTGCTATTTATGGATTAAAAGTAAATAATAAATGTTACATAAAAAGTTAGGTAATTTGTTGATGCTACTTAGGATACTATAATCATATCTAATTTAATCAAAATTGCAGATGCTTTTGTTTGCCACTCCACTTATGAGTGTTGCAAACACTTAATGTTATACTATTGCTGCACAACTGTATCACAGCTGAAGAGATAGAGCACAAGATGTTCGATTATCTCAGATTTCCTAAAAAAAACTTTTCATAATATTTCTGCAATAAAGAATCTATATTGATTTGGATGATAGCAACTTAGGTACAGGAACAAAACATCACTAACATTTAATAATGCCTAATATGATCCACAAAAAGATTCCAGTTTGAGGTTAACTGAACAAAGTAAAGATTCTCATAAGCACAAACAATAAAAAAGTAGGAAAATGAAACAATCTAGGAAAAAGTTTCATCAAACATTGTAGAGAATACTTCATACTGTTTTAACAGTTAATGTGTTAACAACAACAACGGTTTATTTTACGGACATAGGGACTGCCCTTTAGAAAAGTACACACATGTGCATATAAGCCAAAGATAAGAACATACATGTGGAATAGTACTACAACTAAGATAAGATACATAAAATACACTATAGTTCATACATATAATAAAAGTACATATCTAGGTGAATACAATCTAGGTTACAATAGTTTATACAGTTTTGATTTAACAACCTTAGTAAATGAATTTAAGGAGAGATGAAAAATGTCAACATCATGACAAGCTCTATTAAGTGAGCGCATGATACGGAAAATTGGCAGGTAGTAGAGATAATTTTTTTCAAGGTAGGGGACTTCAAAGCGGTTACATCTGCAGGTAGGTACTCAAGGTACTTTAAAGGTTACAAGAGATAAAATTTCTGGGCAAGATATCATGTTATTGAGGACTTTATACATAAAAATAATATCAATATATTTCCTTCTGGCTTGAAGAGTAGGTAGGTTGAGCTGTCTTAGAATAGGTTCATAGTGGCCAATTTCTCTTTCAATGTTGAATTTATAAGAAATCATTATGAGAAATTTCTTTTGCACTCTTTCTAAAGAGTGGTTATACTTATTGTAATAAGGACTTGAAATGACTGAGCAGTACTCAAGTCGAGACCTTACTAGTGAAGTGTACAACATTTTAAGGCAATTGATATCCCTATGAAGTCACTGCGTGTTCTGCCAATGAAACCCAGCAATTTACATTCTTTTGATGTGATGCTGCTGATATGCAAGTCAAAAGTTAGGCTTGAGTCAACAACCACTCCTAAATCATAGATATAGTTTACTCTTTTTACGCACTTCTTTGATAAAAAGTAGTTAGCAACGATGGGAAGTTGTGTTGATACGAATCAGGATACTACCACATGAAAAATGATTGCTATAGAGAATTATCTGTAAAATGAATACCCGTCCTCCGATGTAAAAGTAAGAAATAAACTAAATGACTCGAGATAAGATCTTATCTCACTCGAATGTCTATCACCACTGCTCCGTTGAACTCAGGGTCCTCGGGACAGAAGAAGGTTGTATTAACTTCGGGACGTCCATTACTCCACTTCGCTCCTCCTTCGATGACATTATGAAACTGCAAAATAAATCGTTGCCACAAAATTATAAGGAATTGAAGAGCAAACAATGAAAACGGAAAGTAGAGTCAACTGATGATAAAGAGGTACTTCACAGTGTCAAAAAGATATTTTTTGGGACACATATGTGGGATATCGTTAATTGACGATTATGGTGATTTATCACCATTCCTATTCAACAGATATTGTATGTAATAGGAATAGAAAGACCTTAACAATCTTTCCGTAATATTTCGATTGTGAATACAATCATTACTATTACCCATGATATTCAGTGTCCACCATCGAGAAAATAACTAGTCTATTATTTTGCTTTATATAGAAATATCTTGATTGATCGGAAACCTTTCGTTTCCATGCTAGAGGTATTCATAGGAATTGATCGACTTTTGTCATTCAATGGCTTTAATTTGTTGTCATTCGAATAAAACATTTTCATATAAGATTAATCACTTATCCTTGATATCTTTTTCGGACACACTCTTAAATTTCTGAGGTGTACACCTTTACACTTCCTCAAAAATGTCATGCAATATATGACAAATTGGATCTTTTAAATTAGGCACCGTCATGCGCTAGCACTAATGGTGGCTTCACCTTGAAACTATAAATTTATCTGTAGGGTCTGTAGTCTTCGAATTGACAGCTTCATGACCATGTACGAATACCATGCATAATTTCTGAAAATTTCTAATTGAAGAATTGTGAAATGTTCAGAAATTATGTGGTATTCGTATCGCTTCGTAATCCGCGTCTAATCGTTTTCCAATGGTAGAATTGTGAAAATACAAATTTTACGTGGTATTGGTAACGTGTAGTGCCTGAATCATCAGTGCCTAAATTATAGAAATTAATTGACAAATTATCATAAATTAATATCATTTTGATGAAACCAATGTAGAAACAACCCACTCCAACAATGACCTTCCGAGCAAACAAGAACAAATAAAATTCTTCTTAGCAAACATAATAACAAAAGTATGCTCAGGAAACACAACAACGTATGGAATCATAAAATTCTTTTTCCTTATGGCCAGATTTACATAACTGAGTTGAATGAATAAATCCATTCTTTTGCAATAAATAACAGTTTGGGACTTTTAGCATGAGCTGCTCATAACTTAGACATCCTGCCACGATATTAAAACATAAAAGACCGCCGACAAATAGTACTAAAAGGCTCCAGTTGGCAGCGGAAGAGACTAGAACTGTACACTTTCGGGACAACCGTATTGTTCCCTTTGTTCCAGAGCATGTTTGCCTAAATTATTAGTACAGACGAATCTTCCAATAATTTTCAACTCTCTTCAGATGACTCGCTATCGTTAATTAAAAAAAAAATATTATGAAGATTACGGTGTGTCAATGATGCATGTTTTCCCATGGCTGATATTGATTGTTCATAAGTTGATTATGTTAAGAAAACATTTGAGAATACCAAGGGAATGTAAGACGCAGGTACACTTATCCGAAATTAATCGGTGCTTATATGCTTTCTCGTACATACGGCATGAGTTGCACTATTTATTCTCATTAAACGAAAATCTATTGAGTGTTACACTACAAACGTGTCGCTTACGAAAATTGAATCTGGCCTGTATGGTTCCAATTTCAAGCAAGCCTCCTCTTTAGTCACAATTCTCCATCCTTCTAGTAAGCCGATATCCTTCCTATCAATGTATTTGACCGTCTGCTCCATTGAGAACCTTATTTCACCGTAAGATTCGCTGAAAGGAAACCGATACAGAAGTTCTCGAAGGAACTTCTCTCAAGATTTCATAATTGTTGTCTTATGAGAGTGGAGGGGTTGCCGTACTATCTAAGTTAAGCAATATAATTTCTCTATGAAAGGAACGTAGAAGCGGTAGAAGCAATTGTCTGCCATTCGCTCTCATTTATTGGCGGGGTTTCAAATTCGTTGATTAAGTGAATGTTATGCAATCGTAAGCATTAATACCTATGGTTATTCGGGATGAAATTTATACCATACGTATTTTTTGTGACTTTGGTAATTGCTAACAGCATCCTAAACTATTACAATCTATTTTTAAATATATTTATCTATGTTTTTAAGGCTGCACGTCAAGTGATGACAAATTTCTTATAATGGTGATTTGGGTATTTGTAACACCATCTTCACATTACTGCACCAATAGTAAAAAAGAATACTCAGGGTACTTTTTAGCTATATGGTGCTACTGTCATCCTGCTCACAGCCAAAATATGGCCATAGCCCCAATATTTCATTTCAGGAGTTGAATGCATGTAGGTATGGAAAGCTCCTTGCTGTTTAGTTAACCTTTTTAATCAAAGAATTCTTTGAAACACTAGTCAAGATAAGTTAAATTAACTTACCTTGACTTATAGTTAAGATACTTATTGTGTAAGTTGCAGTTCAATGAAAAAATGGAGTAGCCTGTTTCATAGTCGTTAACATCTTAGTTGTTTTTATAATGTATTTCATCTAAAATTTTTTTCGAATTTCATGTGAATATGTAGTTACGTAATACTTCTAATAGCTAATCATAAATGGATAGCCTATTCAGCATTAAGAGTACCATATTCAAGTGCTTTATATCGACCAGCCTAATCTCTCTTTTTCTCAATTTTCAGACTGACCTGAGCTGAGATCCAATGACAGACTTTTGTGCCGATTGATTATCGAACTGGACAATGTTCGTTGTATTTATAATTTATATATCTGATTTAAGCTAACTGTAGTCAACTGTTTTTATGTAATGTAGTAGAAATAGAAAATAAACAATCAATTTTTGTTTTACATATCTGTTGATATGTATCATTTCATTCCTAACAACATTATTCCACATTTAATCAGAAAGGTGCATATCGCTGCTGGTAAAGAATTATTTTAATGTTGGCAAAGAGTAACTTCTTCATTAAGCCAATGAAGGGCCAATGTAATTACCATGACGCTTCTGTTGTAGTTGTTAGTTGGGCCGACATTGGGAGATTGTTAGTTGGCCAACCATTAGGTGGGCCCCCATTCCAAATGGTCTGCCAACCGTTAGCAACAACGGTTTGCCAACCAATTTGTGCTACTAGGGAATGAGATGAGAGTTAGCAATCTTACAATCTTTGCACTTATGTATATACTACAATATTTTAGTTTCAGCCAAAGATATAGTGATGTAACTTTCCTATCTAATAAGTAAAATAAAAGGTTATAACATAAATTACAAATGTTTCTTAAACAGGTTTCATAGAGAAAAATTGTGAACATGAAACATTTTGTGAAATTGTGCATTTGTTTATAAAACAATCATAAACATTGCAATAAGATGGTAGAGATGCCATTTTTAATAATGCTGCTGGATGTACCCTCTAGAGTTGCTAAACTTGTTAAAAAGGTTACTAAAAAGTAGAAAAAAATACAATGACATGAAGTTGCATTTTCAAATATTACATCAGTTCAGATATTAAAGGGATTAAGCAAATAATACAAACTTTTATCAAGTAAACATAATCCTATTTTCATTTAATATATTATGCCACAAGAATGTAAAGAGTATATGTAACAGCACATACTGAATGGGGTGCAAGATGTTGCTGAAATAGAAAAAAAAGTTACTAAAAGGGGAAAGGGTTGCTAGATCTACCAAGAAAACCACTGAATTGTCGTCTATGATCTTGGGTCAGGTGATCATCACTGTTCCTAGCCACCTTTTTTATTACATACTTTGAAAATCAATGTAAAACCAATTTGTAATGTGCCAGCGTGGGTAAGAAAAAGTCGATGTAGACTTAACAAAAAAAACTTTATCTCGGTAAGATACACAAAAAAATGACACAAGAAGGGAAGGATCCACTTGGTCCTGCTGCCAATTGGTCTTGGACTCCTCTGACCAGGTCTCACGGCTAACTGTCCTCTCCGTGAACCTTCTGGCACCACTGCGCACTCTGCGGTCACTCCTGTGAAAAAAATTGTTGGGGAAAAGGCCGCCAGTCTAATACTCGTTACAAATTTGGAATATTTCCCAAGAATTTGGTTAAGNAACACGAAAGAATTACTCTTCCTTAATGAAACAATGTGATTTTCATAGAAAATCAAGTGAAAATTAGGCTTCTATACGATATAGAAACGAAGAGTAACGCCGGACGTAATAGTACGCCTGACGGCGAATTGGACAGTTTTCGCCGGACGTAATAGTACGCCTGACGGCGTTGAAGGGTTAAGATATGTTGATAATTTTGAGGATTCAAAGTCAAGATGGTGAACAGTGGAAATTGTGCATGCAACAAGCTTGTTAATACTAAGTTTGCACATATTATATTATATTATAAGTATTATATGCAGTAACTATGAATTTAGTTATCACAAAAAGTGTTCTAATGTTAACGAGAGTACATTTAGTAATTGTAGATGTAGAAATTGAATATTTTTGTTTTAATTGTAATCTGAAAACGTGCAAATCAAGTGATAGCATCTCTCTAAACATGGCAATCATTGCTGAATTAAAGTCGATTGTCCTGGACCTTAAACATGTGGTGGAGTTGCTGAAAAAGCAAAATAAGCATCAGTCTCCCACAATTGGTGAAAGTAAAGTGATCAATCATAAGTGAAATGAATGATTGCAAAATCCATTCCAAGAACATAATTTTATACAGCCTAAGTGACTCTGATCTGACTACATATCATGATAAAAATTCTGTGCTTAAATAATAATGATTAAAGCCTTGCCAAATGCTGTGGAAGCTCCTGTCCATGTTACCAGAATAGGGCAACCACAGAATCCAGAGGAAAGGCTTCTGAAAATTGTTTTTGGTTGTGAACAGAATGCGAAAGAATTTCCAAAATGTATGTGGCCTTAATACGAAGCTTGACAAGCTAAGATATGCTATTTCTCTATCAGTGAATGGCATCGTGATTCTAACTGAAACTTGGTTATCTTCTGACGTTTTTCCAAGTGAAGTGAATTGGCCTGGATATATAACATATATGAAAGATCATTGTCAGCTAACTTTGAGTAAAAGAAGAGGAGGCAGTGTGTTAATTGCAGTTAGAGATGATCTCAACTCATGTGAACTGAAAGTTCCTGATAATATTATTGAACATATTTTTGTATCTATAAATAGTAATACATCACATGTCCTACTTGGCTCTGTATATATTCCTCCTCAGTTCCCTTTGGAAACATATGAAACACACTGCAATACTGTGGAAAGTATTATCTCTACTCTCGACTTTACTAATACCCTTGTGATTGGTGATTACAATCTTCCATCTATATGTTGGTCTGAGCTTTTTCTTTTGGATGAACTACCATATTCAGTTATTCTCTCACTGCAAGCAAGAACTGTTATTAATAGCTTTTCCTATCTTGGTCTTTCTCGCAATACTAGAGAGACCCTAGGGCAGGGGAAGAAGGGGCCACAAGGCTTCACCTACCCCAGGATAAATAAAAAAAAGTCAAGTTAATACTGTAATTAATACTTATGGGTCAGAATTGGATTTAGCTTTCTCAGATTCTTATCAAAGCACTTCTTCTATTTCCTCTGAGACCTTTATGGAATGTGACCCCTACCATCCCTCTGCTAACTTCAAAATGAAATTCTCCAAAGATGTTGACTTAATAACTTATTGTATCCCTATTTATGACCAAAAGAAAACTGATTATTGGTCTCTGTACCTTGAACAAACCAATTGGCCTCAGATAAGATGTAATTTTGATTGTAAATCTGCATATGGAAAAGTAATACAACTCTTTACCCCAATAATATATATTAAGAATGGAAGTTATCCTAAATGGTTCACAACTGATTTGAATCGCCTCCTAAAACAAAAAAGATGTACCACTTATCCTATAAAACTACTGGTAATCCTTATGACTACTCAAAGTTCTCCAAACTTTGAGCCAGTAGTAAAAATCTTACCAGGTTGTGCTATGAAAATTACCCAAACTCAGTTAAAAAAAAAATTCTAGTTAATTCAAAGCAATTTTGGTCTTATGTCAACAACCTGCAAGGCTCTAATAAAGTACCAAATGAAATGCATTACAGTGACATTTATCTCAACAATAGTCAGGACATTTGTAATCTGTTTGCACATTTCTTCTCTAAAGTCTATTCCAACTGTACTCTAGATAATTTTCCTCAGTATAATTTTAAGTCTTCTATTAATATCAACTATAGGAGAATTTCCACAAATGAGATTATGACAAACTAAATTCTCTTTATGTGCACAAAAGCCCAGGTCCTTATAATATATCTCCTTTATTCATTTGGAAATGTTGTGAAGTATTATTGTACCCTTTATTCATTTACTAACAAATCCCTTGACTGGGCTGTCTTTCCAGACTGCTTTAAGACTGCATATGTTATACCTGATTTTAAGAGTGGTGGTAGACATGACATATGTAATTATAGGCCAATTATGACAACCAGTTCTGGCTAAAGTTTTTAGGAGCATTCTTCTTGAGAAAATGTCTCCTGCATACAACAGCATAAAAAACATAACATTTTATGCAAACAGCATAAAAAAATACTTTACCATAATATCTTCAACTTTGATAGAATTCAGTTCTAAAAGTAATCTAATTTATATTAGGATGATTTCTTAATTCAACAAGAAAAGATAAATGATTTAGCAGTATGTAGAATGAACAATGCTTATATAATGTACGAATCAGTGAATTTATTGTGCTTAATATACTTGTTAAGTATACACAATAAATCAAATACCATATTCACATCTAAATTTCTCTAAGTATACAACAATTGAAACCTACCACATTATACAATATTTGACTTCTTCCACCATGCAAGAAAGCATGTCAAAAATCGCGTAGCACTGTCACGAATAGAGCTGTGGCTAAATTCTTCTCTATCATGATAGCTTTTGTCTTAAGATCTTCCTTACAGATAACTTTCATGCGGGAAGACCTGATATTAACCTCATACACTCCTATCAGTCTTGAATCACATGGATACAAGAAATACGGCTGACTGTTACTATACAATCTGCAGAGGTATTTTTCATTTTCCTCATCTGCTACAGAAACTATTTCACAGAAGGTACTGTGCTTCGTGATGAAAGCATTATCAAGTTTCTTAAAACCAGGATAGTGGACATTGGAGTTGCTTCCAGGCAGCAAGTCGTCCATCTCCCCAAGCCTCTTGCAAATTTGTGACAAGGATTTCTTCCTGACCTCACAAGTTTTTTCAGCTGATGGAGATAATTCTCAAACGGAAAGGCACTACATTCATCAAGACTTCCATATGTTCTCACATCAGAAGCCAGATGCAGAGAACAGTGCACATTGTAAACAAGAAATTCAGCCCATACAATAATCATGACTGGAGCACAAAATATTGTAGAAGCTGATTGGCATAGTCTACATGAACTTTAGCTGTTGCAGGAGAAACAAGTAAAAACATAGCAACACTGAATGTCATAAAGTGTTCATACAATTCCTGTTTTAATATTCTCTTCTGGACATTTTTCCCTCTATAAAGTAAAAATTGCCGAAACTCTGTTGCCTTCCAGTGTTCTAAATCCTCCAGTTCTCTTGGTTTACAGGCAAAGTTGGATAGTATACACATCCTCAGAGCTCTTAATTTTCTCCTTACTTCAGCTACTTGGGCAGCTAACATTTTTCTCTTTCTTTGGTCCCTTCATCCAGACTAAAATCAACCTCTTCATTACACCTAGGCAGGATTGATGCATATAGTCAATAGGGAATCCTTTAATCATATCCAGTGGCAAACTGCAAAAAGGAGTTTCTCCTTAGTGGTGTTCTTCCTGATGCTGTGCTCTGAATGACTCATCTGTTCTCAGAATTATATCAACATCATGGTGTGTTATTTTATTCATCCATACATCTTTTTGGGTACATTTGTCACACCCATAATAGCCTGAATACTGCTTCACACATTTCACCATGGCTCTTGCAGGAGCATCACAGATGATACATTTTAATTTTATTCTAATAACTCTGCTGTCATATTGTAAGCCGTTATGACCAATCTTATTAATATCATGGATAGTGTCCAGAGTGAAATCTAAATTTTATGATTTAGAAGCTCCACAAGTTAATGTGATCAGAAATATTTTTATTGGATGGAGATGTAATTGACACAAAATTGGCCATACAGAGGTATTAGAGCTTTTGAATAGTGGAAGCCCATCGATATTAAATGAAAGGGTCAGCTCAGTAGTGCTATTTTGCATATCCTCTGGATAACTTTGGAAATTTTTCCGTACCTGATTTTCCAATCCCAGGTAGATGTATTTCACACCTGACTTTTCTTCCAATTATACATCTCTTTCTATTTTTAGTAATGACCTAGCTGTTGATGGCAATCCAGGGTGTCCATTTTTCTTTAATAGCTTTAGTAAGCCATCTACAGCATTATGTTTAATTTTATGTCTATTTATCCATGACACTAAATTATCATGAAAAGGCTCAGTTTCTTCTTCTGAGTCTGATGACAGAACAATGCTATTTAGCTGATCAGTTTCTTTCCAAAGATTATGAGAAGGCAGAGAATTGTGAAAAGCCATACTATTTTCTTCAGCAGCAACATCTTTAAAGTATAGGGCTCTTAATCATAACTGTTATAACAAAATATTAAATGCCCATTAGCAGCTCCCGGAAGCACTTGTTTCTAAGAAGGCAAACCCTATGCTTTCATTTCTAGTATAACGAATACTGCTACTGAATATCCAGTGAACAGTATATATACAGTGAACTCGTGATCATTTTCAATTATTTGAGTAAATTATGAACATAAGAAATATAAGAGCCTAAAGCAATGTTTTACAGGAAACCATAAAAATATCCCCAATTTTCTTTGAAATGTAGCATTTTCATTATTTCGGAGATTCTGATGGCTTGTAACCCAAATTAAATCTCACTCACTGTTTACGGTATATTCATGGTAAAGTTTTTGTTTTTTTTTCTTTATATTCTTTAATATAACAGTATATATATACAAGCTTTTAAAAAATTGAAGTAGTGGAAGACAACTTTGCTGCAACGTTCTTAATATGTTCGCAATCACTTTTATATTAATCTTTTGCAACAAAAGTTAATTTTTTGAGCAATAATATTCAAATGATTCAATATGATAGGAATTAAACTTTTAGGATAAAATTTAAACGCATATAGACACATTTACAAACATCTCATTTTATATTTATCATTTTAGAGATTTGAAGTGCAGTAAGAACTACCTTCCTGTACATTTTTTATCTTAATAGCATTTCTACGTGACAAGTAGGAAAACTATTCTGATCTTTAAAAATAATCATCAACCTATATCATTTTAAAAATCACATGAAAATGGTTACATTGTAGCAACATTCCCACCACGTCTCCACTTATACTTATAGGGTGATGACAATGAAACCACAACATTGGTACCACATGACCACCAACGCCACCGAAATGCCACTTTCCCACAAATTTGAAATAACGTGTTGTGTTTGCTGGGTAATGCTCTGAATGATATTAATTAGGCAGGATTGCTAAGTAATCTAAATATTGACGAAGCTACTCAGTATTTTTATGCCATTCTGGATGATCTCATCACTGCTTATACTCTGGTAATTACTAAAAACAAATAGCAACTTCCCCAAATGGTTTTCCTTAGAATTAAAGAATCTTTTACGACTTAAGAAAAAAACTCATAGGAAATTTAAAATGACTGGAGATAATAATGCTTATCAAGATTTTTCTGAACTTTGTAAAAAATGCAAAACCCTTGCTAAACATTGTTATCTTATGTACAGCAAAGATGTGCAAGGCATTATCTTCAGAAATACAAAATACTTTGGGGCACAAGTTAATAATCTACGTAACTCAACAAAAATCCCCTCTTCAATGTACTTAGATAGTAGGAAGTGTGACAACTATAGTGATATTTGTGATCTTTTTGCAAATTATTTTTCAAAGGTATACACTGATACCAAACTTATAGTTTTACCTGAGATTAATCAAAATCTTAATGTAAACCTATCCACACTTGCACTGTCAGTAGCAAAAATTCTCTGCAAACTAAAATCCGTTGATATTTCCAAGTCCCCGGGTCCAGATAACCTCACCTTTCACCTCATCTTCTAAAAAATTATGTTAATTTATTAGTTTACCCTTTGTTTATAATTTTTAACAAATCACTCTCCAGTGGAGTTTTTCCTGAAGCTCTCAATTCTTCCTTTGCTATTCCAATTTACAAGAGTGGCAATAAGCATGATGTGACTAATTATAGATCCATTGTAATTCAACCTACTCTTGCAAAAATTTTTGAAAGCCTCCTTGGCACTATTATTGAACCAATCCTTATCAATGAACAGCATAGATTTAGACGTAGAAGATCCACTGTATCTAATTTACTTCTTTTTCAGCAGGATGTTTCTAATCTACTTAATCAACATAATCAGGTAGATATGATCTATTATGAAATATCCAAAGCATTTCACAGAGTAGGCTGAAATGGATTGAAACATATCTGACCAATAGAAAACTTTTTGTTAAAGTGAATGGCTCAATTCGTCTCCTTTTACAGCCAAGTCAGGAGTTCCACAAGGATCCCACTTTGGTCCTTTACTGTTTTTATTGTTCATCAATGATATTGGAAATCCGCTTAATTCGGTCAAGTTTCTTTTATACGTCGATGATCTGAAATTCTACCATTATGTCAACACTAATAGTGATATCATACTATTGCAAAATTATTTGATTGCTGTTAATGAATGGAGCCACAAGAACTTAATGGATCTCAACATCAAGAAATGTAATATCATCAGTTATCACAAATCAAAACTTCCCATCGTTGTTAATTACTTTTTATCAAAGAAGTGCGCAAAAAGAGTAAACTATATCTATGATTTAGGAGTGGTTGTTGACTCAAGCCTAACTTTTGACTTGCATATCAGCAGCATCACATCAAAAGAATGTAAATTGCTGGGTTTCATTGGCAGAACACGCAGTGACTTCATAGGGATATCAATTGCCTTAAAATGTTGTACACTTCACTAGTAAGGTCTCGACTTGAGTACTGCTCAGTCATTTCAAGTCCTTATTACAATAAGTATAACCACTCTTTAGAAAGAGTGCAAAAGAAATTTCTCAGAATGATTTCTTATAAATTCAACATTGAAAGAGAAATTGGCCACTATGAACCTATTCTAAGACAGCTCAACCTACCTACTCTTCAAGCCAGAAGGAAATATATTGATATTATTTTTATGTATAAAGTCCTCAATAACATGATATCTTGCCCAGAAATTTTATCTCTTGTAACCTTTAAAGTACCTTGAGTACCTACCTGCAGATGTAACCGCTTTGAAGTCCCCTACCTTGAAAAAAATTATCTCTACTACCTGCCAATTTTCCGTATCATGCGCTCACTTAATAGAGCTTGTCATGATGTTGACATTTTTCATCTCTCCTTAAATTCATTTACTAAGGTTGTTAAATCAAAACTGTATAAACTATTGTAATTTACCCTCTTCACCTAGATATGTACTTTTATTATATGTATGAACTATAGTGTATTTTATGTATCTTATCTTAGTTGTAGTACTATTCCACATGTATGTTCTTATCTTTGGCTTATATGCACATGTGTGTACTTTTCTAAAGGGCAGTCCCTATGTCCGTAAAATAAACCGTTGTTGTTGTTAACACATTAACTGTTAAAACAGTATGAAGTATTCTCTACAATGTTTGATGAAACTTTTTCTTTTTGTGGATCATATTAGGCATTATTAAATGTTAGTGATGTTTTGTTCCTGTACCTAAGTTGCTATCATCCAAATCAATATAGATTCTTTATTGCAGAAATATTATGAAAAGTTTTTTTTAGGAAATCTGAGATAATCGAACATCTTGTGCTCTATCTCTTCAGCTGTGATACAGTTGTGCAGCAATAGTATAACATTAAGTGTTTGCAACACTCATAAGTGGAGTGGCAAACAAAAGCATCTGCAATTTTGATTAAATTAGATATGATTATAGTATCCTAAGTAGCATCAACAAATTACCTAACTTTTTATGTAACATTTATCATTTACTTTTAATCCATAAATAGCACTTTTTTTCAAGATCCTTGGTTCAAAGCTCACTGAGAGGTATAATTTTCTACTTTTCAGCAGGCAACCTTGATTTTCCTTTACCAGACTCTTTCAGATAAAAAGACATGATTTATTTATGTAATAGTATGTTTCTCTAATTATGTAATAGTATGTTGTATGATTTAAAATCCTAGTTGAGGTAGCTTTCGAGGATTGTATGACATGGTCTTAGGATTATATGACATGTACTCTTATAAGCAGCACATTCCACTTAGACTATATCTAAAGTTAATATGTGTTAAATAATTTTTCCCTTTAATTGACTGAACTGGCATGCTGTCATAATTACACGACTTGTGTGGTTTCAAAAAGTTGTGATAATATTTTGTATCTTATCTTAGTTGTAGTACTATTCCACATGTATGTTCTTATCTTTGGCTTATATGCATATGTGTGTACTTTTCTAAAGGGCAGTCCTAATGCCCGTAAAATAAACTGTTATTATTATTATTAAGATAGAGCATTCTAACTCACGACATCAATAGAAGATGTACATTTCTATCGTATGCTCTAAAGAATGCTCCTAGAGGCCCCAGGTACGATCCTAGGACAATTCATAAGGACGAATTTTCAAAAATTGTTTAAGTAACCTTCCATTAAGATAGAACTTTAACATTCACTACATCGACAGAAAATGTAGATTTCTATTGTAACTAACATGATGATGCAGTAATAGGTGGTAGCTTGGCTACTATAGAGTTTGAGGGAAAACAGCTTGCAAACAGTCATTGAATCAACAGAAGGTAAAAGCTCAGATGATCTTATTATTTTGACAACTATTGAATATTACCAATGCATTGAGAATAGAAACATTTAATAATGACCAAAATAAATTTATTTACCATTTAGATCAAGATTCAAATATATCCTGTGACGTCACTTAGGAGAAAATTTCCATTTCCAAAAGTTGGTTTTGTGATAAGTACGAATGGCTGGTGGGAATATGTACAGCACTTATCAGCATTATCAATTCAAAATACACATAAATTTCTCCAATGGCTTCCAATTGTTTAAACAAAATTGAGAATATTGTGTTACTTTAGAATAATTCTCTGATTATCAATGGTATCCAAAACAAATTTTTCAATTAGGATAAGAAATATCTGAAGTAATAGAGATCTTCCATTCCATTAGAAAGAAAGATCTTAAACCTTTTGTCTCACTATGAGAACTCTGGGAAAGATCTTTCATCCGTGAATCAACCTCATTTTTGCTATAGGAATCTATGAGGACCTCACAATCTTCCATTCCTACAAGATTTAGATTTTTTTTTCAATCAGAAAAGAATGACATCTCTAACACATTCCAAATTTTTCATAAAAAAAATCTCCTTGAAGTTCTACTAGTCACGAAAGACACCATCAATCTGAGTTATACACACTGCCCACCCATGTTTTGTAGTTGGCTGTCTCAGTTAAAGGCACTCTTATGAGACTTAGGAAATAATGAGACAAAAAGATGCCTTCAGTAAACAAACAAGGTGAAAATGATTCTCTTCTGAAAAATAATGGAGCAAATCAACACAAGGAGACTAAGAGAGACCTTTGTTTTGTGGATTTCCATGAAGCAGCACTGGGTGGTTATGAAAAGAAATTTTTGCAGAGGCCACCAAAAGTCATGGTTGTTCAGAGATCACAGTGATACAGCAGTAAAAAAAAGTCAAATTTTAAGAATTGCAGTGAGATACGGCGTATGAAGATCTCCAAATTGGGTCCCATAGGCGATGACATATGGCATACGCCAAACCACAAAGAAGGGTTAAAGAAGAGAAGTTATTTATGAATATAAATCATCAGTTATTAATATGAATTACAATTTTTTACAGTCCTATGATATAAGAATGCTTAATACTCTCAAAATAGACTATGTGATCATCATCATGACAGGATCTGCTTTCTTGAAAAGTTAATATAACTAACAAATATGCAACTGAGGAGCACACAATTTCCCATATTCTGAGACATTATTCACGATTTTTGAAGTATTTGCCATGAAATGAATTTGAAATATATTTGATAATGAACTAATTTTAGCATGGTATAAATAAATATTTTGAAAATATACTCATACTTCCTTCCACTATTTGCTCAGTTTTAATTTCATGATTAAGGATAGATAAGGTGTCATTTTTGATTGCGTAACATTAGTTTAAACTTTTCTTACTTTCTCACAATCGGAAGCTTCTTACATATATTAACCATTATAAAGAGATATTTATAAATTCAAAATATATACAGAATTTTTTTGAAGTACAGCAGAAAATGTTATAGCAAGCAGAAATTATGTACATAGAGGGAGGTTAACATCATAAGTAACCTCAGTTGTGCATGACTTACACCCACATACTATTATTTTGTGATGTTGAGAATGTTTAATCATTACACTTTGGATGATAGAATTGAGGTATGAGTCACTGGATGAAATCGTTTTTACTGTTAATGTTACTTCCTGTTACTGGTAAACTGATTCAGCTTATGGTGGGAATAAAAATTAATATTTAGATATATCAAAAATTAATTAAGCGCTGACAAAAGAAATGGGTGGGTCAAATATTGAGAGGAGAGGGATTGCTGAAGAATGTACGAGTAATTGAGGGTAGAATGCAAGGGAAAAGACAGAGGCAAAAGATGTTAGATGACATAAGGTGAGTTACCAGGTAATGAAAGAAAAGGCTATGAATAGGGAATAATAGGGCACATGGACCTACAGAAAGGTAGAGCCCTAAAGGCCACGTGCTGACATGCAATTTTTAGTTGGCCGACTGCTTCATTGCCTGAGTGACTACCAAGGGTTCCTATGAGTCTGCGCTCACATGCAACTGTTTAGTTGACCAATTAAATAGTTTGTGTTTTTCCTCAAACTGAACACAACTCAATGATTGTTGTCTTAGTGAGTGCAGCACGACAACCGAGCAGTTGCACAACTAAAAATTGCATATCAGTGCGTAGCCTAAGTGAGTATATCCTCAACACAGAACAGTTAAATAAAAGACAGACTATGACATCCAATTTCAGACTATCTACAAAAGGTATAAAAAAACATTATTTAGTATCCTTTAATAACTCAAGATTTTCAGTTATGAGATGTCGACCTTAATCAAGCTTTCCTCAAAGTAATTTAAAGGAACAAAAAGAGAATTCATGAAGACGTTCATTTCTCTATAAGTACACAGAAGAATTTCACTGCTAAAAAATATTAGCAAGAAAGATAGGCAAGAGATAGTAGAGGAGTATAAGATATGCATCACAAGAAGAAGGTTGCAGAAACGTAGGCAGGTTATGAATAAGGTCCTAAATACTAAAACATCACTCAAGTCTTTGGTAAAACTTGAAATGAAAAATAACGATTTAAGAGAGGGAGGCTTGAGAAAGGAAATTAGGAGAGCGAATTACAGAAAAATATCAAGATCTGAGGAACGGAACATAAAATTGGTGTATCAAGTGAGTCACTAATTAGTGACTCACTTGATACACCAATTGATACCAATGTCATATTTGTTGTTTAACAATGACTTATAAGTCATTGTTAAACAACAAATATGACATTGGTATCAATTNCTTTCACTTCTGTCCATACCCTCTACCTGTCCAAATCAACATAAGACATTCCTTGCATACTGGTCTGACCACCTTTCCTTTAGTCCATATTCACATATTGCCGGCCTCAGTGGCATAGTGGTTATTGTGCTTACCTAGCAATGCTGAGGTCCCAGGTTCGAAACCTGGTCAGGGCATAGTTGTTTGTGTTCGCCTTCACAGGGTTATTTGTAAGAGTGGTCACATTAGACTAAAAGTCGCCTGAATAAAGACATGATTATCATTACTATTATATTATTAATTTATCATCGATTTTATCTACTTGAGTGATCAAAATTTGTTTCTTCTCGTAAATTTTAGAAATCAAATTTGAATCGGGAATTAATTATTGTTTTCCCTGTAAAACCTGTAAAAATATATTAGGACGATGGGAATGGGCAAGAGTTACCCAGAGAAAGTAATATTTGAGAACTCTTCCTGTCTTTGATTTAAGGAAAACGCAGAGGGGAATAACAAACTATTTCTGGAATAAGTTTTTCTTTTAAATACCTTTATGAAACAGTACTTAAAAAATTATGCTGGAAATCCAGAGACTGTAGTTTCTGGATTGGCTGATAAAAGACAATAGATAACTTTAATTTTCGATGATATTTCCTTAGTCATGAAGAGAATACAATACTGATATTTAACGTAAAGACGTTAACGTTATTAACGCAGATAATACTTACATTAACGGACTAATAGATGCAAATTCTACAAAAGTAGCAGTTTTGAGTCAATAAGTTACTATCTTTGGAAAGAATGTTAAATATACGAAAATTCGTAGGTCAGTAAGCGTATAGTTAATGAAATTCCTAAGTAGACTAATGAACTGCTAGGAAACACAAGAACGTAATAGGACCAAGGCAATAACGACAAAAACAAAATTCTCTTCGCTCTCCACCGTTTCCTCTGGTGCTTTCGGGCAAGCGCGATGACCGCGATGACAACTAAGACAGCTGCACAGCTGCTTAGCGTGCTTAGCGTTTCAAGCTTACACCAGCTAATGATGTAAATAAAAGCTAGCATCATTCTAAAACATATTATTTTAGTTTAACTGTGAATTAAATCGTCACTTGTGAGATGAAGAAAATCTCAGCGAGGTTAGTCTTCTACCGGCGTTAAGGTTAGAAATTATACCTTAAAGTTTGGTGGAAATCAGGATGCATTTGGAGAATTCCTGTCGTTTATGCTTAAACAAGAAAGGAGAATTTTTCAAATTATTTTGTTCCAATCAAGAGGAAGTTAGCTTGGCTGATGAATTAACCTCTCTCTTGAATTTTCAGGTAACTACCTAAAGAGTTGCTTAGATACTCTTATTTAAGGTTAGTACAGTTTTGAAGATACTCTTTACAAATATGAATAGAATATTCGGTTTAGTTGTTTCAGCATAGATTATTATCTTGTGCATTTTATTTTACTATGTATAACAAAGGATGTGTTTAGTATTTGCCGAATTTTGTAGAAAATATTATTGTCTCTCTGGACTACATCAAGTGGGACGTTTTGGATAACATAATTTTATTATTTAATGAATGAAAAATGGTGCGTATCTTTGGTGAAGCTGTTGAAGTCGTTATTACCCGTATTTTATAAATATTTTATCCATGGTTAAGGAGGCTATTGATTAGAAAATGTTGATAGTACTGGTTTAGCAGGTAACCTCGATTCTATCTTATATTATCTGATGTGGCCACCGAACGTTATTGAAGTATTATAGAATTATTTCTCAATTCTTTCTCGATCATTTGCTTTTTAGATTGGCGTCATATTTTGTTATTTTGCTTCGATTGTATCAAATATATCGATGTCCTCTTTTTCAGTTGATACAGAAAGACCATCTCCCACAGTCAATTTGTTCCAATTGCTATAAAATACAATCATTCTTTAAAGAGTTCCGACAGAAGTGTACAGAAGTTAATGAATACTTTAATCGTCAGCTCGAGTGTCAAGAAAACGTTTTTGGGGTGAGTTTATTTTCTTAAATTTGTCATTAGTTATTTATAGACTTTTAGGTAATGCAGCATGAGTTCTTGTTCTACTCAGTTTCAGTTTACAATAGAATTAGAGAAGCTCTTTATTTTCATCTTTTAGGTAAAATGAAGTAAAAATAAAGTGGATTTGAAAGATCAAAATGACACAGACGTTGCATAATAGACATCATTATAGTTTTATGTTTAGATTGTAAAATATTTAATTTATTATGGGAAAGTGACTTAAAAAGCCCTTTTACATTTTTCATGCCTTCAGGAAACTGTAAAAAGTAATGCTGTCTTCAAATCCTGCCTAGCCAAACATCTGATTCAGAAGTACCACAACCTCAGCTTTCAGTCTTTATATTTTAATTTCAAAGGCCTGTTGCTCACTCTTAAAAAAATCACAATTATCAACCCTATTACTTCTTAAATAGTGAATGTCTTCTTCTGGAAAGCAACTATCCTTAGTTAAACTACTTCTTTTATTGTCCTATCTCACCGTCTTTTCACCCACTCTTCACTATAATCACTTCCTTGTATAGTTGAGACCATCTCAAACAGGATTTTTGATATTACTACCTCATCTGCTTTTTCTATTTGCTTTACTAAATGTAGGGAAGCTATTTGCATATTTTTTCCATAGCTGATTTGATAAAAACCATGATTGTTGATTCATAGAGATGTAGAAATAATAAAATATTACCCTTTAGCTTCTTCTATCCTGTTTTTGGTAGAGACCTATTTCATAAGCACCTGAATTTCACTCAAATTAAATTTGTGAAAAGTTAGAAAACAACCTCATTTAGGTGGAATACCCTTCTATACCTTCATATGTTTGGACATATCTTTATTTTCAGATACATCTGTTCATCTTTTCATGAAACTCTTATGATGTCTATGTAAGTACCCTGCAAGTCACCTTTTGGCGTGTGACGGGGTGCATGCACCATGACTCTATTTGCTAATTTATTATTTTTGCGTATTGTTCATGGAAAAAATAAGTTCTTGAATCGGTTGGTTCTAGCATCTATTTCTCTGATCTTTCTTGCATTATTTGTTTGACCATCCTCCTTTCCTCTTATTACCTTTATATCCTCATCACCTTAGCTATCCTTTCACTTCTGTCCATACCCTCTACCTGTCCAAATCAACATAAGACATTCCTTGCATACTGGTCTGACCACCTTTCCTTTAGTCCATATTCACATATTGCCGGCCTCAGTGGCATAGTGGTTATTGTGCTTACCTAGCAATGCTGAGGTCCCAGGTTCGAAACCTGGTCAGGGCATAGTTGTTTGTGTTCGCCTTCACAGGGTTATTTGTAAGAGTGGTCACATTAGACTAAAAGTCGCCTGAATAAAGACATGATTATCATTACTATTATATTATTAATTTATCATCGATTTTATCTACCAATCATTTCCTAAAATTCTTGTACTGTAATTAATTCTAATTGCTTTCAATTCACTCATGTGCTTCTGACACACCTTACTTTTGCTACCATACAGCATAGAGGTATTCAGTGGTTTTCACCTTCTCCAACAATTATTTACATTTAATCACTGGTGATAGACCAGTCTTCAACTTTCTCTCACATTTATCTCTTTCCGTTTCTTTAATTTCTAGAAAAAATCTACCTGAAGTTACAAAATTGTCCTTAGTTTTGATAAGAGTCTATTTTCCTCTTGTTAAATAGGAGAAAAGCATCACAGTTCTTGTGATAAAATCAGTACTTTTACCCAAGGATGTACTTTTACGTAAGAAATAAATATCAACATGACTGAAAGATGGTGTTTCAATTCCACATTTGTACATTTTATTTTGCCTCTGTTTATCCTTGGGTTTTAAAGTACAACACCTTTCCAATTCATTCTTTTAATTCTGTTGCTAAAACCGTATATTTAGATATTCAACTTAATGAAAGAAAATTATATTTATAACTGGTATTTATACTGGTACTGGTATTATTTCTTGAATAATCTTTTTGTGCAAGACATGACAATCTACAAAAAAAATTTGATGGTGGATGCATCCTGTATAATTGGGCTACTGCTAAATTTAATGTGAATATTGTTTGTTTGCAACTAACTGCCATGGTTGTAATATTTTTCTATGGCAAACCAGTCTTAGTTACAGTTACGGCGCAGGCTTCTATCAGTTTGAGAAATTTATATTATTTGCTATTTCATTTTTATTCAGGCAATAAATATGACATTTTTGTTGTGATTGTCTTGATACTGAACTGCAGTATAGTAAATAATAATAATAATGATAATAAATATCTGATTACGCAAATGAATTGGCTCATTTCAGCATGAAAGTGTGTAATGAATTGCTGGATTACAGCTATGCTGGATGCAGTTATTAATTTGTGAAATACTTTGCCAGGACATTACTATGAGACCAGAGAAATTTATTGGCTATGGTGAAAATTCAATCACTGAAACTGATAAATCAAGAAATAGTACTCTAACTTTGGGAGAAGGGCCATCGTCTATAGCAGAAGATCCAGTTGCATTTTTGAATTTAAACTATGATGAAAATTTGGATGAATTAAGGTCCAATTTCATCTGTGGCCAGGGCTTGAGGGATGACATCCCTGGCAAGATAATCATGCAGAACAATGAAGAATCAGGAGACATTTCTAATAATAAACCACAAAGAAGACACTACGAAGACAGACCAGAAAATATTCCCAAGTATAAGGATGAATTCACCTCTCCAGAATTTGTAAGTTTTGTAATTAGTTTTAACCCTTTCATTCAGTATAATTTAATTATTGAAATGTAGTCCCTGTAAGTATTGTAAAGTTGTTATGCGTACAACAAAATCTGTGCAAGGTGAGCACTCAGAGGACCATTTAAAGTATTCACCTCAAGGTTAGACAGATTTTCATGCTCAGTTAGGTGGTAAGAGAATATAACTAAAGGAACTTTTGATTACTCTTTTGCTTACAAAATATTTAAATATCTGCTTACAAAAGAATTTAATTTAAATTTTATCACAAAAATTGTTCTTGATATTTTTATTCTATGCAACATTTTCCTCAAAAATAGAGAAAACACAGGATGACTATAAGAAAAAGAAGGTTGGAACATGGCTGTTTATGAATTAGAGGTTTAAAAACACTGTAAGCCATCTTTTGGCAAGCAGAAGTCTCGCTCAGCGACAAATGGGAAGCTCCGGATTACTGATCTCTGGGAAATCCCAATGACCATTTTGGAGACAAAGCCTCCATCCTCAGGGAGTCTCAAAAAAGAAAGTGGAGAAATTGGTTATCCCAGAGCTTCCTGTTTGTTTCTGAGCATGAGTTCTGCTTGCCGAAAGACGGCTTACAGAGTGTTTTTAAATCTCTAACACAGTATGACTACTGTCTTGTAATGAGGGGATTCTTCTTCTTCTTCTTCTGGCACTACAGCCTTCTGTCGGCTTTGGCCTCCTCTACAATCTTCCTCCAGTTCTCTCTAATAATGGCCTTCTCTCTCCATCCTCTTACACCCGTAGCACCATGGTCTGCCTTCACTCCATCCTGACATCTCAGACGTGGGCATCCTCTTCTTCTTGCATTAAATAATCTTTCCTCCCATACTTGCTTGGCCACTCTCTCTACTGGCATTCTTATCAAGTGTCCCCTCCATCTAAGCCTCTGTGATTTGATGAACCTCACAATATCTTGGCCGTCTAAGAGGTTGTCAAGCTCTTCATTCCAGCATGTTCGAAAAATTCCATTTTCTTGCACAGGGCCAAAAATTTTGCATAAGATTCTTCTTTCAAAACACCTAAGTGCAAGCACATCGGCGGTTGATAACGTCCTACATTCACATTTATATGTGACAACCGGTCTGATTAAAGTTTTATATCATATATATAAAAAGCAAATGTTGGTCAGTCCCCCTATTTATCTCAGAAACTGCTTGCCTTAGAGATCTGAAACAAGCTGCATTGTGTTTCTACGATGCTGAAACCCCCAGGAAAACTATTCTCATCTCTGTAAAGGCCCGGGTTCAAACCCAGGAGCCCATAATAGGTTTCCATAAGAGATGAACATAACTTATGTTTTCATGACTTGCAGAGGTTGTTCCTTTTACAAAATGAAATTAGAAGCAACGATCCTACAAAATTGAGACAAGTGTCACAAGAAAGGAAAATAATCATAGAATCTTATATTGGTCGTGAATCATTCATATAATTTCCAAATTGCAAGAACTTTGATAAAATAGACGTAAATTTCGTAAAATTTTCAGAAATAAACAACCCATCCCTTGGATGACCAAAGCAATTGTTAAATATTGATTTCATGAGTTTTCCCAATTAAAGGCACGGGGATAATCAGTTAGTATACTTTTCCATAAGAAATGTACTTAAAATAGGTTTTCATTACCTGCAGAGGTTGTTTCTTTTACTCAATTAAATTAGAAACAATGGTCCTACAAAATCAAAACAAGTATCTAAAGTAATATAATCAATATGATCAGACCTTACTTGGTGGAACACCATTATCATATAAAATCAAACAGACTTCATATTTTCCACAAAATTTATTACACGACTGGTTTTGGCCATCCAGCCATCATCAGGTACACTCAAGGAAATACTAAGGGACATTTATACTCAGCACACAGTTTTGAAGGTAGGGTAAGGAGGGGAGAAAGGTTAAAAAAGGTAATTTCGTTTCTTAAGTTAGAAGGTGCCGCCACAATTCTATAATCTCGAGACATGATCAGACCTTACTTGGTGGAACGCCATTATTAAATAAAATCGGTTGGGGAATTGTCTTCCAGCTTTGCTGCCCACCTCCTGGAGTGCGACCACACCAGTTCCTTTATGCCGAGGCTGCTACATAGACAATCGAAGGGGAAGAAACTCGATTATGGGCAAACTGGAAGGTCATTAAGGATTAGAGTGCAGGAACACCAACGCTGCTATCGGTTGGGGAATTTGTCTTCCAGCTTTGCGGCCCACCTCCTGGAGTGCAACCACACTAGTTTCTTTATGCCGAGGCTGCTACATAGACAATCGAAGGGGAAGAAGCTCGATTATGGTCAAACTGGAAGGTCATTAAGGATTAGAGCGCAGATCTATTGCCATTAATATCTAACACCTGAGGTCGTCTGCAAGCTTCGGTGGTAGACATACACATGTATTTTGTTTTGTCACAGTTAACCTCCAGACCTATTCTTCCTGTTTTTTCCTTTAATAGACCAAGCATTTCATTCAGCTTCCTTGCAGATCTAGCTACTCTGACGATATCATCTGCATATGCAAGTATTTGACCGCTTCTATAAAATATTGTTCCACCAGGGTTGATTCCCCTTACTGCCCAATGCAGAGTCAGGATGAACAATGTTGCAGACAGGCCATCCCCTTGCTTTACTCCCAAATTGAATGGGAAGGCACCGCCTATTTTATTACCAACTTTAACTCACTGTTTCCTGCATAGTCACTCTGATCAATCTAATTAACTTCCTAGACATGCCTAATTTGTTTAAAGCATAATATAGTGCACTTCTCTTCACACTATCGAAGGCTTGTTTAAAGTCCACAAACAATAGGTGTAAATCTTGGTTGTGCTCGAAGTGCTTATCCATTATTTGTCTGAATGTAAATATTTGGTCTGTTGTACCCCTGTCTGGTCGAAATCCACTTTGATATTCAGTGATGATGCCTTCTGCTCTTTTGCTAATTCTTCTTTGAATAACTCCTGAGAAAACTTTATATGCAACATTCAACAGTGTAATTCCTCTGTAGTTGTTGCAAAAGGTTTTGTCTCATTTCTTATATATAGGACATATGATGCCAATTTTCCATCTTTCGGGCATTCTTTCCTGTCTCCAGATGTCACTAACTAATTTGTGTATGCATCTCATGAGTATATTTCCACCTTCCTTAATAAGTTCAGGGACTATTCGATCTTCACCATGTGACCGATTGTTTTTTAAGTTCTTGACAACCTCTTCGACTTCCTCCAGCGTGGGCTCTTCAATATCCTCCCCACCTGGTTCGTCTTGAAGCTTGTCCTGAGGTTCATGCACCTCCCTCTCTTCCTCATTCACTTCATGATTCAGCAGCTCGCTAAAATGCTCTGTCCATCTCTCCACTATTTTGCCATTATCTCCAAGCATCTTGCCCTCTTTATCCCTATACATGCCATATTGTGCAGTGCATCCATCACCTCTTTATCCCTATACATGTCCATTTGTGCAGTGCATCCATCATTCTTTTGACAGCTTTGTAGAACTTTCTAATTTCATTTGGTTTGTCATTTAGTTCTTCAATTTCTTGTAACTTCTTTTTCATTGCTTATGTTTTCTTTCTTCTGCACACCTTATTTGCTACCCTTCTTAATCTTTTATATTCTCTTCTATTGCTTCCTGTATCCCTAGCAATCATTCTTCCTCGAGCTTGGTTTTTGTTCCTGATCGCATCATTACGTTCCTCATCAAACCAATTACTATTCCTCTCCCTCCTTCGTTCACCAATTTCCTCTTCTGCCGCTTCCTTAATAATTGTTTCTAATTCGTTCCATTTGTCATCAATATTTTTATTTTCTAGGTAACTGACCAGTTTTCTCTTTTTTTGGTACTCGTCAGATATATCTTTGAGATTCAGTTTTTCTTGGTTGATTTTGATGTCTCTTTAGTTTTTGACAATCTTTGTACTATGACAGCCCTTACTAAATATTGGTCACTGTAACAGTTAGGTCCTCTGTAGGTTCTAACATCAATAACTGATGAGGAATGCCTTCTTTTAGTCAGCACATGATCTATTTGATTAACAGCAATTGTACCAGGGACTCTCCAGGCGCCTAAGTGTTTTCGTTTGTGGGGAAAACGTGCTTTTTATGATAAGGTTGTTTCTGGCTGCAAAATGCAACACCAAGTTACCATTTTCACTACTCTTCTCATGTATCGAGTGTCTTCCAGCTACTCCTTTCATCTCGTCTTCCCTCCCAATTTTTGCATTAAAGTCACCTAGAATTGTGACCATATCATAATTCTTACATAGATTAAACACAGTTTCCAACTCCTCATAAAACTCTTCCTTCTCCAATTCAGTTTTGTCCTCTGTAGGTGCATGAACTGTGATGAAAGTCATGTTTCTAAACTTTCCTTTTATTCTTATTTTGCAAATTCTCTCATTTATCGGTTCGAATAATAATAGGCTCCTTCTTATCTTACTAGAAATCATGAACCCGGTACCAAATCTTCCAGTCCTATACTCCGGCCCACTGTATAACAAGGTGTATTCCTTCCTATCTATTCTTCCTTGTCCTTGCCATCTTATCTCTTGTAAGCCCATTACATCAATTCTATACTTCTGCATCTCATGTGCCACTTCTTTCATCCTTCCTGGCTTCAACATTGTTCTTACATTCCAAGTCCCAATCCGTAATTCGTGTTTCCTTGATACTCGCAAAGGTCATAAGCCATTATCTCCACCTGTCCAAGGCTGATTTTCATTTTCAAAAAATTAAGAATTTTTAGTGTAGGGTTGTTAGCCCTACCACCAACCCCCAACTTTGAGGACCAGGGTGTTTGCTCCAGGTTTTCCTTCCTCTAGCCGTTGGTGATCCAATACCACCCTACAAGGCAGCAGTGCTAGTTTTGGTCCACCCCAGGTATTTTATTTCCCTGGTACCCACCATATCTGGTGAGCACTCCCTGATTTTCCACTGAGGTGCCCAATGGGAGACTAGCAACTCCTTACAGGAATGAGGGGATTGGGATTCAATTTTATATGATATAACTGTAAATATAAATGTGTAAGACACAAGCAGTTCTTGTGGCAATTCCTCAGGGGGAAGACAAGTAAAAGTACTATAATCTTTTGTGTTTCAGTAGGCACCTCACTTGCAGTTACGGCCAAGGCACAATCAGCACAGTTTGAATGCTTGGCGTGTTCTCTTGCTCCGAGGAGGCAGCTGTGACGTTTCGCCAGAGCAACGTCATCATT
The DNA here is from genome assembly GCA_000376725.2 of Ladona fulva. NCBI lineage: Eukaryota > Metazoa > Arthropoda > Insecta > Odonata > Libellulidae > Ladona > Ladona fulva. Next base: position 162,329 of record KZ309035.1, read on the forward strand.
ATAGGCCACCTCATATCTCTTCCCCCAATGCATTTAGGAAAAATCACGCTTGCTTATTTTTTCTAAATCTTTTAAATAGCACAGAGTAAAAATTTCAAATGCGTAGGATCAAATTTGTAGAAGGAGATTGATTTTTAATTCAGATGCTTATCAAAAGTCAGTAAATCACTATCGGATCTCAGAAACACAGATTTTGCTTCACGACTACTTACAACATTTGTGATAAAAGTTTGGTTTTTCTGTGACTCCAGGTCGTTGGTCATTGTTCCACAAAGGTGTGAAGATGACCCAGTCATGGATTTGCGTGAATTTACCGTGTTTTGATTTGGTTTACATTAACTCGCATAAAGTAGGAGATTGGTATTGACTCGTAATGTATATCATTTTAAAGGCAAATAAATGTTCATTCAATGATGTATAACATGTTAAATTGCAATGGCAGATCATCAATGGGTAACGCGTCAAAGTCCAGGTCTATACTATTTTCAATCCAACAGTAGTTTTGGCAAAATTATCCCTTCATCAGAAAACTTTACAGAAGATAATATAATTCTGTTGAAACCAAGCTTCATCTGTAGACACTATATAAAACATACCCTTTTTCCAAAATTTTTTCTCAATAAATTAACCTGCATGTTTCATGTGAAGGTTCAACAAGATTTGGAATTAGATTATTGATATGTAAACTTATTTACTCATTTTAATTGAATCTTACTGTTACAGATCCTCTCCAGAGTAAAGATTGAGATGTGCTGCGACGAAGACTCTGAAGTTCAAGTTGATTGCCCAGAAAGAATGGCTAATTCCTCAAACAAGAACAATAATGAACTTAATGTTAGGAAGGATCTGTATACTGGTGATTGTGTGAGAATAGGAGAGAATTCACATAATTACGGACAACATGTATATAATGGAGGGACAGTGAGTGAACCTTATCAGGCAGTTAATGAATATAGCCGAGCACATTCAGAATTTCCAAGGGACATAATGGAAGTGCATGCAAGAAGAAGAAGTGGGATTCCTGAAATAGATAACAGGCCTAAAATGGTGAGGACATCAGATCCTAGCATACCACCAGTTGGTGTACAGGTGAGGAAAAATTAGTTTTATAACCTTTTGTCTAATTTAGATGAGATATATAAAAAAGGGGTTGGTAGAAGAATCCTAGTCACAAAGGAAGCATTCATATAAGGGGAAAGCAGGAGAACTGATGATTAAGGATTGTCTTGAAAGAGAGAACGGATAAAGACTACTTAAAACCTCAGTTGGAGAGCATTGCTATATGTGTGTAAATATTAACCCAAAAAAGGTGTATGTTAAAAGACCTGAGACCTTTGAGATGCAGATCTGTCACTTCCTCTCAGTGACATCTCATGTCTCAGTAAGTTAGGTAAGAAAAGAAAATGATGAGCTGCTGAAAATACTATTGATTGGAGAAATGAAGTGAAGGGATAAGGGGAATTTTGCATGTTAAGGGATGCAACTAGGATAATTCCCTAGGAAAAAGTCTGACTTGCACTGGCAAGATAGATTTATTGGATAGACCAGCTGCATGGCAAGTGGAAGATCTGGGTTTATGTTCTGGTCCTGTCTGATTTTTTCATGTTTATCATTTCTTGGGAAATAAAGCGAAGACTTGGGAAATGGGTTACTCTAATTCTGAGGGTATACATTGCTAGAGAAAGTTATAGAAGATATGGAACAAGTGTAAGGAAAGAAAGAAAGACCCAAAAGTTGTTGGATTGTGTAAAGGCTAAGGTTTATTATGAGGAAACATTAATGTAATAAAGGATATTCAGAGGGAATTTCATTGGCCATTAACCTACCAAGTGGTAGAAGAATCTTGTACATGTGCTACTAATTCATACATTGCTATTACATACATTTAGCTCTCTATGAATTTTTCATTCTCTTAAAACCAATCAATACAATTATATATATTTCCACATCTACATTCATACTCCAAAAACTATGTATCACCATAAACATTTTCTGTACCTGTTCACCACATTTCTTCCTGGAAGCATCATGGCCCAATATTTTTCTCAATAGGAATAGAGAGCACATCTCTTCCTTTGTTATTAGTAGTATCAAGAATATCTTATGACTTGAATAAGTGGCTTGCTTGTCATCAAATATTGGTAAAACTGACCACCACTGAACTGTAATACTGAGATTGTCCTGAGGTCAGTCATTGCTGAGCATAAATTTTGCCTTTGAACAAAGAGTGCAAAATGTATTGCAAAACTTTTCATGGGGTTTGCTCTTGCAGCAACTATATGATATTATCAATATATAATATTATATACTAGTAAACGCTCCCATCAAGCATGACAGGACTTAATTTAGCTTAAAAATATATCTATTATCGTATATATCTAGTCCTCCTGAGCACAAAACAATTCTACCGTAAGATGATAATAACTCAATATATTTCTTATCATATAAAAATTCTCTCATTTATCGGTTCGAATAATAATAGGCTCCTTCTTATCTTACTAGAAATCATGAACCCGGTACCAAATCTTCCAGTCCTATACTCCGGCCCACTGTATAACAAGGTGTATTCCTTCCTATCTATTCTTCCTTGTCCTTGCCATCTTATCTCTTGTAAGCCCATTACATCAATTCTATACTTCTGCATCTCATGTGCCACTTCTTTCATCCTTCCTGGCTTCAACATTGTTCTTACATTCCAAGTCCCAATCCGTAATTCGTGTTTCCTTGATACTCGCAAAGGTCATAAGCCATTATCTCCACCTGTCCGTGGCTGATTTTCATTTTCAAAAACTTAAGAATTTTTAGTGTAGGGTTGTTAGTCCTACCACCAACCCCCAACTTTGAGGACCAGGGTGTTTGCTCCAGGTTTTCCTTCCTCTAGCCGTTGGTGATCCAATACCACCCTANGTTTACGAATTTTCCGTCTATTTTATCAAAGTTCTCCCAATTTCGAATTTATATGAATGATTCACGACTAAAATAAAATTCTATGATTTTTTTTCCTTTCTTGTAACACTCATCTCAATTTCGCAGGATCATTGTTTCTAATTTAATTTTGCAAAAGAAACGACCTCTGCAAGTCATGAAAATGTAATTTACATACATCTGTTATGGAAACTTATTTGGTCTCATGGGTTCGAACCTGGGCCTTTACAAAGATGAGAATAGTTTTCCTGGGGGTTTCAGCATCATAGAAACACAATGTAGTTTGTTTCAGATTTCTAAGTCAAGCAGTTTCTGAGATAAATAGGGAGACGGACGGACAGACATTTGCTTTGTATATATATGATTGAATTATATTGAAATGGTTTTGGAATTGTAAGCATGAAGGCAGTAATTGGATGCATAATAAATATTAGAGATTAGGAGCAACTTAAAATTGCTGTCTTCTCATCTCTCTACCTTCAATTTGCTTCCTTTCCTATCCCTCGAATTTTCCTGCTCTTGACTAACCTGGTTGTTCAAATGGTTTTGTGAAAGTTGCTGTTTTGTAGAAAATGCTCACAAGTTGTCAGCTGGGTAAGTTCTTGGGAAGCTGGCATTTTGGTGGCCATCTTAAGGGTTTGTGACAAAACCCCCAACATTTTTGGGGATGTTTGTCAAATCCAATCCTAAAAATTGCCAGCAAGTTAGAGGCTGAAATATGGGTTTCCCCAGTTTACCTGGCTGAAAACCTATAAGGATTTTCTACTTATTATTTGCCATGAAAGAGATAATTCTTACTGTTTTGTTGTGATATATGGGATGTGCATAATTACTTTTGGTGTGTTTAATATGAAAAAGCAGATGAATGATGATTATGCTTTGTAAATTTAATTTATTGTGTACTTAACATGCTTTCAGTACTGTGTCTATCTTTATTTAGATCAAGCATGAAGGTGGAGGCATATATGACACTCCTGTGCCTGAAAGTAGAAGTTATGATCAGTTGGATCCACAGTATGTACCAGACCAAAGCTATCTGTCATATGGCATCAACAATTTCCAAAATCCATCAATGGTATGTCTTCCTTTCTTTAAATCATTATGATTTATTTGGGCCAATGTGCTGTGACAGGAACTATGTTACTCTATTAATTTATTGAGTCTCAAATATCATTGTATGACTGAGATCTTTTGTAGATTACAGAAGAGATTAGAAAGGTTTTGAAGGTTTACGACTTAGTCATTGGTTATATTGGCATGGAAATCATATTTTAGATCTGTGCTATTATTTTATTTTGAATGTGTCATTTTATGATGAAATAATTCCCTACCATTTCTACTGGTGTTGAAGAATCTTTATTATTTTTACTTCAAAAGGGTTTAACCACGCTTTATCTGCAAATGGGTGGAAATCCAGGAGTACATTACAACACTCCAACAGAAGATTGGAGCTGTCGATTGAATGGAGAGAAGAAGGTGAAATACCGCAGATTGACCCCTGAGCAGCGGCGTGCACATGCATTAAGGCAGGCTCGAAACAGAGCAAATGAAACGCCAGAACAAAGGGAAAGAAGGCGGAGGGCAAATGCAGAAAGGAATGCTCTGAGGAGGGCAAATATGACACCAGAACAACTGCAAAAGTCTAGACAGATCCATGCACAAAGGGAAAGAGAGAGAAGACGGAGACTGAAAGAAGCAAGACGTAGCAGGACAGTGCTTATTGATCGCTTCAACAAAGTCATTAAAAAAGCTCTTGAAAATCAGGAGGACCCGACTTGAAATTCATAAATGTACAGTTGTTCATCTTTGCATCATATTCAGAATATTTTTACATATCACAATGTGTACACTGTAGTGTATAGATTCTATTTTATATCCAAGATATTTTATTGATCTTTCTGGAAATCCAGCTCCTCATTGCTTCATTTTTGTATCATCTAGGAAATGGCATTGCGAGTGGAAATACTGTGTTGTATAATTTTTGGAAAAGGCTTGAATACAGTTTCGTGGAAGTTGTTCCAATCAACGTAAATTACGTAGCACTTTAAGCAGTTTAAATTATGACTAATTTGGTGCTTTGCATTTTTTTTATCTATAATGCCTTCCAAAAGTTAAACTTCATGATGTGAGTCATCCCTAAGGCTTTAAAAGTTAAGAGGATGACTATAATAATTGTTTCAGTGATACCAGCTCTTTGTAGGTTGGAAACTGTCATTATAGTTCTCTAGAGCTGAAAGCCCATTGAATTGGCTAGAAAATGCTCTTAAGAAATAATTTATTGCATTCATCATGATTTGCACAAATGAATTTTGGGTGAATATATTGCTTATGATATCTATTCAATAATTGTTACAACTAAGAGATAGATTAAATTATTACAGACAGAATTTTGTTTTTGATTCAAAATATCTTTAAGGTAATGAAATTGAAACAATGAATGATAATTCTTACACCTTTTTGCAGACATAGTAAAGTATTCTGAGAACTTTCATACAATTTTTTCCTCTGGTATAATTTTAACTTCATTTACATTTTACCTTGATATTGACTGTATGTTTTACTTTAATAAATATTGCAACTCAAATTTGCATCAACTTAGGAAGGCTAGATGATCAAAATGCTAAAAGAAAACAAGCAACGATATTAATGAGAGATTGCAAATAAAATTAAGAACAATTATAGAAAAAGGAACACATGATTGTATCAAGAAAAAAGTGCAGGAACAAACTATAATCTATTGATAATTTGACTTCATTTTTTATAACAACGAAAAAATAATGGCCATGAAATGAAAATAATTTTTCACAAAAATAAGGATTTTGCAATGCATCAATTTTCTCTGAAATCTTGTTTCCATACTTCCTTGAAATAGCTGACAGAACTTTAATATCCTTTTTTAGCATTGTTGTAGAAATCTTTACAAGGAACATTTTTGTAATTATATATCACTGTTCCAATTGCATTAAGAGTATCAATGCTAATATGATTTTGTTCCATAGTTTGTTGAGCTTCTATTTATTAAAATAATCTATGCTTGCATTAAAAATATATACATTTTAAAAATCTGCTACCTTAGAAAACTCTGGGAATTTGGCAGGTAACCTGGAAAGACCTATTAATAGTGAAGGATTTGGTGCTTTCCCGGTGGATGGTTTGCTGTAGAAAGTCTTCACGGACCTATTAATAGTCTTTACGAATGATTGTTCCATGGCTTTTTTTTGGGCTTCATATTAGTTCAGTAAAAATTCCCTGAGAGGAACAGAAATTTCGATGACAGTGTTGTTGACCAATTTAAAGCTTATAAGATGTAGATGTGCACTTTCTTTCTACATGCAACATTTTACCAATATCGTGAATGTGCAACATAGGATCATATGGAGTTGTAGTTACCAGGGGTATCAAATTTCTGCTTGGGTGAAAGAAACAGTAAGTAGAGTTTGATAAGAATTTGTTTTCTACTAGAAGGGTTTTGGTTATTAGTTGAAGTCCCAATCTGTAGCTGGACAATCTCAGTGAAACTAAAATTATGCTATTGCTGGAACTATCCTTCAGGTGTATCATTTTAATGAAACAATACACATCAGTATTTTTTTCAGAATTTGCTTTCATTTTCTAGGATAGTTATACTACTTTGAGACACAATCCCCATCAATAACATGGTAATACATGAGAATCGGAATGGTGCACATACTCAGTAGTATTCATATATACTTGTGGCACTTAGGTGTACAGCGGTGTGACTCAATGAACCTACCTACATAGCTGGATACTCATCTGGACCAGCCTGAGGTATATTGGTGCCCTGGCAAGGAGGCTCTCTAAGAAAAGTTTTATATGATGTTTATTTTTGAAAAAGATGTATGTAAATATATAAAAAAAATTATTTTAATGAAATAATTCACTTTGATAAGCCCAACGTTATTTGATCTAAAATCTTTGCGTTATGGGTGAACTTTCAGCTTGTCTGTGTGCTGGTTCTGATACCTAAACAATATCATAATGAATCTATAAACTCTTAGTTGCCATTTCTCGTACCTTAAGTGCTTATTAATCACCATATGTGATATTTGGACCAAATTAGACTTATTTGTGGATGTGGAACACCCTGGAAAACTCTTAATGGCTGGATAGTGGATGCCCTGAATTCCAGAAATTCCAATTCTTAAGGCAATAACCTTTAAATTACGATTATTTATTTTGAAAATTATCATTTTTGGGATAATTTCTCTTATTTATGCTCAGACTAGCTATGCAGCATTATTTCACCAACTACATCCAAAATGAGGGTAATGTTTCAAGCAAGCCTTTTCTGCTAAGTAGTAGTATGTAGAGGCTAGTCTTTCTTACCACACTTATCACACTTATCCCAAGCAATCATGATGTGCCAATATAAGAATATTGTAAGTGGTGTAAACGGGACTCAACCCTCTACGGGGAGTGTCATGCCCGGCAGTGATAGGAGTAAGGCTATCTAGGTCATCATTCCACGAAACCCTTACCCAGGAAACGACAAGAAAAGAAGAGAGAAGATGGCCAAGGAAACAAGGGTGGGGACCTGGAATGTTAGGACAATGCTTAGGAAAGGGAAGTTGGAAAATGTAAAGGTAGAAATGAAGAGGTCCAACATTAACATACTAGGGCTATGTGAAGTGC